>PVKA01029429.1:0-28282 GCA_004027165.1 Ctenomys sociabilis
TGAAAAACCACTACGAAGACAGCAATATGCAATGTATTAATTATTGAACTGTCCTACTAATCGGTTTTGAAACTGTCTCATTGTTATTTATTTCTCAATAAAATTAATTTAAAAAGTAAAATGGGAACAATAATTGTACTTATCTCAAAGATTAAAAGTTCCTAGAACTGGCACAGAACAAGATATAAACATTTCTTCCTCTCCTCCTCTTCTTCCTCTTCCTCCTCTTCTTCCTCCTCTTCCTCCTCCTTCTTCTTCCTCCTCCTCTTCTTCCTTTATTAATATTAATAAATTTAATTTATATTTTAAATTATACAATTTAAAAGTATTTGAATTTACCAAGGTTCTGTTGTTTAAACAAATGCAAACAAGAAAAGTCACAGTTTCTATTATGGGTATTATTAGAAAGATTTTTTAGGATGAACTACAAAGGAAAAGAGGCCCTATGGCAGTAAGTAATGGCTCATATTCAGCTTCAAAAACAACCTTTAATTTTGATATGCAGGTTTCATGAACATGTTTTATTCTTAGACTTCCACTGGTTTTTTCTTCTGGTCCAGTAGTATCACAAGTATTCTCAAGTCTTCCTTTGTATACACCTTTATCAGTGATGGAAGCAACTACTTTCTTTCTTTGGGTTATTATCACCACATGAGAATCTAGATCATGGGTCGATAACAGGAATGGCTCGTGAGTTCCTTGATTTTCCATGGTAGTGTTAAAACTCAATTAGCTAAGACTTCTGCCAGTTTTAATAACGTCATAGCTTCATATTACCTACCTATAGCATCTTTGGCCTAAAATATCTAATACAAAATGGTGAGCTTAAAAGAAACAGTACCTTCAGAGATTCCAAAATAATTCAGCGAAAATATTACCACTTACTTATACAAAAATTTTATTCACCTACCACATTTAATCAAAGTTTCTAAGTTGCTTAACTTCACAGCTGAATTTTAATATCTAAAACTGAGTGAACTTTCCCAGTTTCCAATTTAGAAAACTAGGGTAACTTTGCGTCTGATGATATATGTTTTTAAAACTTAGTACTTTTGGTATAATCAGAGATACCAAGAGTAGAGATAGCTAAAAATTATTCAAGTGATCACAGAAAGATTATTTAAAGAAATGTTCTTTGGAAAATGCAAGGAACCATATGAGTTAGCCTCTGAGAAATTATCTAATGACAGCACAATTTTAAAGATAACCACATCTAAGGTTATCTTCATAAATTTAGAATTGCGTGTCTATGATTATTTTCATGATTTAGATGGAAGTACAACAGTTAGTGACCCAAACAAAATTGTGCAAATATATACTTTCATTGGAAGTATGCTAGGACATCCCTGTTTTTTTATAAAGTACGTTTCAGGCATTCAATATACATATTGGGCTGTGAGAAAATAAACTTCATCGTAAATGTATATTGAGGAGAGTACAGAGAAAGGTGACAGGTCAAGAGTGTTTCACATTTGGAAAAGTAAATAAGGACCTTTAATTTTTCTCTGTTGTCAGATGCAATTGCAAAAGATACATTTCCAGTATTGTGTACAAGTTTTCTGAATCTTATTTCTATTGGAAAGCCAATGTATCTTCTAACGGAAGCATAATTTCATTTCTAATATACCTAATATTATTCTCCCACATATAGCAAGTCATGTCATAAAGAATTTAAACTTTCAACATCAGACTTTATTTTTATTAGATTTTTTGCAGCACCAGGGATCAAATTCAAGACCTTGTGCTCACCTGGCAAGCACTTTTTCCACTGAGCTATCTCCCCAGCGCAGCATTGGGCATTTTGAATTCCCACCTACTTTATGAATTGACAACCTTTGTTATTATTTTAACTTATTTATTTGTTTGTTTGTTTGTTTGTTTGTTTATTTATTTGGTACAAGGAATTGCTACACAGCTCAGATTCATAGTCCTCCTCCTGTTTCAGCCTCCCCAGTACTGTGATTACATACCCGGTATCGGGGGTTGTTACAGAGTGTCTGGGATTTCAAGATTGGCACGACATGCAGTACCAGAGACTGAATCTAGGTCCTTGAGCTTGCCGAGCAGTGAAGAAAACAGCTTCACACTATTTAGAAACAATACTTCGTGTAATAGAAGAATCCAAAATGTTTTGCCATTCAGAGTAAAAGCAAAGATGTGGTGTATGAAAAGTGCTTCACACATACATCACTTTATAAGAAATATGAACTGTTTGAAAGTTAAATATTTGAAGGACAACACATTCATGAAGACGCTGAACCAAAATCTTCATTTGATTTCAGCACGTGCCTATACTGCACTTGTTTAGTATATTTTTCTTGACTGACATGTCCCACGTGCCTTAATCATTTTTTCCCAGATATTTCTACCCTGAGATCCCTAACAGGAGGCATTAGAGACACTCACTTGCTGCCTACCCTAGCTCCTCTGACTTCCATTTCATTTGATAGTTGTGGAATGGCTCCCCTGCACGTGACTTATGAGTATTTTAACTGAGAGTTATCATACATTCCCTATCTTTTGCATCCTGGTTTATTTTGATGAACAACTTTTCCCAATGAGATAGAATTTCAAAGCTTCATCTTTATTATAGATTGATTATAGATACAGAAAAAAATTAATATTAAATTTTAAGGCAGTCCATTCTTTGTAAGAAGTTCCTTATGATGAATGTAACCATTATATATGGCAAATATATGCTAATAAAAATAGTTTTTGAAAAGTTGTAAATTGATTGAAGTCATGACAGGCACAAAGTAAATTTTGATTGACACATGGTGACACATGCCCATCATCCCAGCTCTGGGGAAGCTGAAAACAAGGATCACTATGAGTCTGAGCCGCATAATGAGACCCTGTACCAAATATATAAAAAATTCAATTGACAACAAAAATATTTGACATTTTCTAAGCATTTATTCTGTGTCTGATAGCATTATTTGTACTTCATGTGTGTCTTAATCCTCACATTGATCTTATAATAAAATGTAATTACTTTTATATTAGAATAGGGCCACTTGGGCAGGGAGAGGCTAGGTTACTTGTTTGTATGGCAGAACTTGAATTTGAATTGCAGCATTTACCTTTTGAGCTTCTTCTTCTTCTCCTCCTCCTCCTCCTCCTCCTCCTCCTTCTCCTCCTCCTCCTCCTTCTCCTTCTTTTTAATAGAAGGTCTCACTATGCAACTCAGACTCATAGTGATCCTTTTGTCTCAGCCTTCTGAATGGTGGGATTACAGGTGCGCCTCACCACCCCTTGTTTTGGAGCAGCATAGCACACCCTGGGTTCTGAGGCCGGCATGGCATGCAGTACCATGCACTGAACTCATGTCCTTACAGTTTCCAAGCAATCAAGCATTTAGACCATCAAGCTCTCCCCTCAGCCTGATGAGTTTCTTTACAGTACTGTGCTGACAATGCTCACTTACAGTGATTTCCATCTGGGGGTTTCTATTTTTGAGAAACAAAGATTTCTAGATTCTTGATTTAAAGTCTAGGTTCATTACATTTTGTAGGTCTGCATGGCTTAGTATTTTCATCATCCACTTTTACTTTTCTGTTGGTTGTTAAACTCAGTGCTATTTCTTCTCTCACATTATGAATCCTAAGCAAGCCTCACTTGAGAAGGGTCAGCAGTCCTGATGAGGGAGACTTGTGTGTGCCTTGATAGGAAACTGTAACTCCTGTGATGCCTTGTGCTGAGAATGTATTGTAGACTCCGCACTCTTTGCAGAAAGACTCTTGGGTAGTTGATGACTACAGTTTGTATTAAGTACAATATAGAATGTTCAAAGCCTCTCATGAATATAAAAATGCTGTCTCAATACATTATTTAATATGTCCTCTGATGAGGTGATAGAAATTTTAGCTACTCCTAATTACTGCTCTGGTTAAGCAACAAAGAACAAATTTATCTTTATGTGTTGGCATGAATGTGAACCCAGTCATGCCTGGAATACTGACCCAACCCTGGCACTTCTTCTACTCTTAGCTGCCAAAGGAACCCAGAGTAGCTACTTCAGGAATTCTGACAACCTGAATTATTCATGTCTCCCAGGATGTCCTGCTGGCATCATGAGGCTGTGCAATGCAGGCTGTGCACTCTGACGTGCATTTATTAGATTGTCTTTAATTTCCAGAAAAATCAGTTATGCATGATGAGCAATTCAGCTGAAACTAGAGCATTTTTCCCTGACACAGCGCTGGAGACTGACAAAGCTGGAGGTCGGGGGAGTCTTAGCCCCAGGGAGGTTAGCACTTCTGTGGAGCTTAGCTTTCAGAGCTTTCACTTCCATCTTTTCCATCTCAGTTTGACAACTCTTATTAGGGCCAGAGGAAGAGATCATCCTGCACATTTAACATGATGGATTTGATCATTTTAAGACATTTTAGAGAATTTCTATGTGTGATGCTATTTGGCCAGTGAAGCTAGGATTGCAGTTCTGGATTGTTCTTCCTGGTTTTTTCTTCCCTTTTTTTGACTTTTATTCAATGAAAGAACAGAAAGACAGTGTACTTTCTCTGATGGCTGAGGGAGTCTTTTCTTTTAGATGAAATTAGAGGTGGAGGATTAAAAGCCAATTTAATTTATGAAGATCAATGAAGAAATTTGAAATGCACTCTTATTTTTAAGTACCTTTTCTCCTAAATATTACTAATCCTATTTTGTGTGCTTTCAAAGCAATGTACAGCAATACAAGAGGTGAATACATTATGTAAGTATGTATGTATATATGTATGAATGTATGTACGTATATTACAGTGAATGTTTACCTGCTAAAAAAATTACAGTAAAAGACACATCATTGTTATACTCTCTCTTCCTCTGGCCCAAATAGAAGTTGTCAAACTGAGATAGAAAAGACACCGAAATACTTAAGTTTGTGCTTTTTTTAAAAAAAGTTTCTACAGAGAAATTTAGAAATCTAACCATATACAACATTGTAGCAGGGCAGCATGTGACACTTTTTCCTTGTCTCTTATTTTCATTCATTACCTCTTTTTTCTTCTTTCTTTTAACAAACATTTAGTTGAGAGACAGTACAGCAGTAATCGATATGATATTAAGAGCAGTATACTTTCAGAAGACCAGAATGACAGGCATTCCAAGCATGGCCCTAGTACTACACATTGCTGGCTTCAGTAAAGTTGCTTAGTTCACAGGTATCAGCAGATATAGTTAGTCAGGGTGAGAATCCTACCCATTTACTGCTAGGTTCAAAAACTAGCCTTAACCATCTTGTGCATATAAATGTATGGCTTTGCCCCTGGCATGTTTCCTAACTTTTCTCCTCGCCCTCTCTTCATTGTTTAATCCTTAAGTTCTCACTTTCCATTTAATTGTGTTAGACCTTTCAATTTTTATTTCTTCTTTTGAGTTCTTACACTAGGGAGACTATACAATATTTACACATGTGGATCTGGTTTATTTCACTTATGAGTATATCTTCAAGTTGCATCCACTTATATATGAAGGCTTCAAATTTATCATTCTTTATATTACTGAATAATACTCATATTGTACAAAAACATCACATCTTTTTCTTCCATTCCTGGGGTGACAGGCATTTTGGTTGCTTCCAAGATTTGGCTATACCTTCCACAATAGCACCATGGAAAATGCAATACTTAGGAATTAACCTAACTAAAGAAGTCAAAAATCTATTCAATGAAAATTAGTCTGAAAAAAAGAAATCATAGAGGATCTAAGAAAACAGAAAGTTATTCCCTGCTCCTGGATCGGAAGAACCAACATTGGAAGATGGCCATACTACCAAAATTGTTATACAGATTTAATGCAACACTGATCAAAATTCCACCAACATATCTCACAGACCTAGAGAAATCATTCCTAAAATTTATTTGGAACCAGAAAATGCCAAAATAGCATAGCCAATCCTGGGCAACAAAGACAAGGCAGGAGGCACTATAATTCCTGAATTGAAATTATACTACAAAGCTAATATGACAAAACCAGCATGGTATTGGCAACAAAATGGACCTGAGGATCAATGGAATAGATTACAAGATGAAGAAACAACTACAAACACACTCAGTCACTTTATCTTTGACAAAGGAGCCAAAATATTTACTGGAAGAAAGATAACATCTTTAGCAAATTGTGCTGGAATACTTGGCTCTCTACATGTCAAAAATTAAAACTGTACCAAGCTCTATCACCATGCACTAAACTAAAGTAAAAATGGATTAAAGATCTAACCATTAAAACAGAGACACTCAATCTCCTGGAAGAGAAAGTAGCAGGAGCTCTTAAAAACATACAGGCAGGAAAGTAATTCATTAAGTTTGCTTTGAATGCACTTATACCCCATACTTGTCACTTTCCAAAGTGGTTTTGGAATCCTCTCTGCCAGTGCCTTCACTCGTGCCCTTGTGGCCTCAGTTCCCTGAAACCATTCCAAACTTTACCTTTCCTGGCCATTGACCCTGATTAGGCTTCTAGGTCCAGGAATACGTGCATCAGAACACAGTGTGGTGCCTTAATGATCCTGTTTTTCCATTGGATGCTACCTAACAGTATTTATGATATTTTTAATCATCGCTTATAAACACCTTCTCAAAAGAGGGCTTTTACAACTGGTTCTGAAGGAGGAAAGAATGATGGAATGAGTGTGTTCAAAGGAAGAGGGAATATTTTGAGGGAGATTAATGACAACACATCTTTTACTCTGACAATTATTTTAAAAATGTAAGCATCTAATATTTTGTGTGTGTTTATTTTTTGTGGTGCTGGGATTGAATTCAGCACCTTACACCTGCCAGGAAGACACTTATGCCATTGAACTATCTCCTTGGCCCCATTCAGTGTGTATTTCAATCATCCATTATGTATAAGAACAAATAAATCACAACACACTGAATATGGAGTATCTTCCTTTCTCTATCAGGAGACAAATTATAAGACTTAGTAGTAAATCTAGAAATAATATAGAGGGATAAAATAGTTTTCTCCCTCTGTATCTCTAAATTGATCGACACCATATAAATCTGTAATAAGTGTGTGGTTACAGCTTATGCAATGTAAATTAATAGGGTTTTATTTTATGTATTAGTACAGAGTCTCACTATGCAGCTCAAACTTATAGTGATCCTTTTGTTTCAGCCTCCCCAGAACTGGGATTATAGGTGTGCACCACCATGCCCTGCCTTGGTGGCTGACTCAGCCCTTAGGGTTTTGGGCCAGCACTTCATGTGGTGCTGAAGATCTAACCAGGTCCCTGTGCTTGTCTAAATAGGTGTTAAGTTGGCTGAGCTATCTTGTTGGCCCTACTATATAAATTCAAATCATTACGCCACCAGAATGTATGGGCAAACAATTACTTTATTAAAAATATTTAAATAACAGAAAATTATATAGCCATCACCAGTCCTAGTAGCTAAATCTTTTAAAATGACTACCCATGTTAAAGGATACCCAGAAGAAAAATGACAGGAAGACTGTAAATCCAGACATAAACTTTTATACAACATGAGCAAACGAAAGTGGGTAGCTTCATTAAGATATATGAAATTTGCCTGAATTTGCCTAATCTCACAGAAATATTTGTCATATGGGAAAGGTGAAATATCTCACTTAATGTAAATTATGACAAAATGACCAAGCCACTCTTCTAATACTATCATATCTGGTCTTTCAGGTGATGGAATTCGAAGGCCCTGACCCATTGAATGTAGAATCCTTAATTTATCAGTATAAAAGTCCATTATAAATATAGAATTGGGAACCATGAGAACTATGAAATTTCCACATTTGCATGTGTGTCATCATCTTGAGCTATTGTCGTTGTTACTGTTGGTTCTTAGAATTGAATTCCGGATCTTGAGCTGTCAGTCAGTTGCTGTGCCACTGAGCTGTATGCCTGGTCCAAGCTTGAGCTTTTAGAACAGAAAGTCTTAGACAATCTTTATTACCATCTGTTAGTGAAATTAATTTCCTCTAGCCTCTACTTACCTAAATGTGGGGAAAATAATCTAGCCTCTGTTTTTGCATTGGCAAGTTAGAGAAGTAAATGACATTATACCTATAGGCTTTAGCATAGTATCTACTATGTACAAAAACATGAATAATGTTTTCTTTCCTACTCCCTAAGTAATTAGAACATTTTTCCTAATCAGTGACAGAAGCCAGGATTAGGATTCAGTCATGAAGCACAGGTTCCAGAAGACAGAAGAGCTACAGAGAGAAAACATGCAAGTATTATGGTACACGTTTTAGCTAACATCAAAGATAAAGCTTAAAATGCATGCAAGGTTTAAGACATTTTTGATTTAGCACAATATAGAATTTTATGAACCAATGAATAACTCAAGAAAGTGGAGAAATGATTCATGAATGGTCATGTATTAACCCTGTTTCCATTATTATAACAGAATACCTGAGGCAGTTAACTTACAAAGACAAAAGGTTGATTTTGATGAGGGAAGCACTTCATGGTAGGAGTGGGTGGCAGAGCTGTACTCACTTCATGAACTGGAAGCAGAAGAGAGATAGGGGCCAGTATTCCAAAGTATCTTTAAAGAGCTTGTTCTGTGATGTAATCGCCTGTCACTCAGCATCCCCATCTTGAAACCGGAGTACCTGCTAATAGTACCACCTTGAGGACCAAAAATTTTGCACATTGGCCTCTGGGAACATGCATTATCTGAACAGAACCAGGTCATCCATCTAGAGTCACCAAACTATTGACTTTTCTTGTCACTGCTCCAGGTTTTGTTCGAACACAGCATAACACAAAGGCCATAGTTTCCAAAGCTGAACTTGTATAATGCACAAGGCTGGCTAAACATAGATTATAATATTTTCCAATCCTACTTGGTATTGAAGAGTCAATTTTTTTTCTTCTTTTTTAGGATAGGGTTTACAGGGTATACAGGGTCTCACCACTTAGATCAGACTGGGAGTGATCCTCCTGTTTGCAGTTTCCTAAGTGTTGAGATTACAGGCATGCACCACCACACCCAGTCTCAATTGCTGTCTCAGCGTGCCCCAGGGGATGGAGCAGCAGAGCAGGCCAGGGGATCAAACTCCTGGCCCCACATTTGCCTAAGCAGGAGCTTTAATCCACTGAGCTATTTGGCCGGCCCTTCAAATTTTGTTTTCACTAACTAAATTATAAATATTTTTGAGAGCATAGTTTATTCACATCAAGACAGGTGTGCTGCAAAATAGCCAACAATATATAATTTGGAGGGCAGTCTATTAAGGAATGCCCATTGTGTTAAATGACATAAAAGTTATTTAAAGAGTAATGGTACTGGTCAGTTGCAAAGAAATAGCACTTATGCTAAAGGAACATGAATAGTATGAATGTGATCATATAGAAATTTCATAAAGAAAATCTTTCATGTGTTTAGAAATTGTTTGGCTTAGATGAAAAGCTTTGACTAAGCAGATGGGATCATTACTATGGTTGACAGCTACAATACTAAATGGTGATTAATATGATCAGAATGCTTAGAATTTTGTGTGTGGATCTGTTTTATTCCTCCAAAGATCACCTTTATGGGGAATAAAATGAGACAGACACAAATGATGTACTCATTTAAACATTGACACAATTAATAGAAACTAACCTTTTGCTTTTTATTGATACTCTTAATATATTAAATCTTAATGAACTATTGATAAACTTAATGGTGATTTAAAGTCCACATCTTGGGGCCAGCCAGATAGCTCAGCACATCAAAGTGTCTGCTTCAGCAGAGCTCAGCAGTTGGGGTTCAGTCCCCAGTGTGCTGTGCCAACCCCATCCCCAGGGCATGGAGACAACGATCAAACTTGGAGTGTCGGCATATACCTGTAATCCCAGCGCTTGAGAGGCTGAAAACAGGAGAATCACTATGAGTCCAGTCTACATAGTGAGACCATGTACACCCTGCAGACTGTCCTAAATTCATAAAAAATTAAATAAAATATAAAGTCCACATGTGCTATGTTGCTATTTCTATTCAGGAGACTGTAACATATGACATTATAGTTCAGTGTTCCAATGAAAGATATTTGCTCAGATCCAGAGTAATATATCATTAGTAGTTTTTTGATATTAGAATACATGCACTCTGAAGGAGGCAAAAGATGGAAACTGAATAAAGGAAGGTAGAAATCATATACATTTGTAAAATACTAGCTTTTATAAATACCTCCTAAAGTATGTGGGACATCGTAATCAGAATACAAAAATAATGGAAGTTGCTTTTCCTATCATAACCCAATTGATTTGTGATTTTCATGTTGAAGTGTTTCTAATACTCAACATAAGGGGAAAATACAGCAGAAGTAATAAACCTTGCTGTGCTGCAGTAGAATTGCATAATTGTGTACTGGTGTAGCTCTGCAGGCTTGCAGCCGCCACATCCTTGAAACCATAGCAACGACAGCAACTACCTCCAGGGCACTGAGAATCCAAGTCCCTGGTGCCACAGCTCCATTAAACTCAATGTAAGAGATGACTCATTTTATTTTTAATAGATACATAAATCTTCTAAGTAACCCATAGATGAAAGGCTGCTATTCCCCTCATTATACCTCTTTCAGTATTGCTTCATATTCTCTGTGTCTGTGTGAGACTCATCTGACTTAACTTATGCTGCATGCTCGTGCCAACTCCTCCCTGAGGTCTCCCATCCCTGGGGCCCTAGAACAAAGTTCTAGGCAATGTTAGTAGAAGTCGGCAATATTGCTCATGTGTGAGATGCTCTTAGCCTCATCGTAATTATCAGTATTTTTATTTCTAACCTTTCATTTCTTATTGAGCTTGAAAATCTCTCTTGGTATTCAAATTGGCTGTAATTAAGCAGAGTGGCTTCAAGAGATATGGGAACAGAGTGTTTAAACAAAGGACTCCAGTAGAGAATGCACCACAGTTAAAATTCATCAAGGGAACAAAATACAGAGGGATTCATGACTTATTTGTGTGAGTTAACTGGTTGATTAGACATAAAATATCTCTGAAGAAAATTTGTTTATTACCTGATTTATCAGTTTATAAATGAAAACGAGTTCTGAAAAGCATAGCTTGGCTTTTACAATATTCCCTGTATCTGGAAAATCCGCTTCTTGAAGATGTCAGCTTCTCCTTCTCACTTAGCCAATTTTTCTCCACATGCACCTGTCAAGATTTATGAGGTGCTAACTTAGAGTCTTTAAGTTGCCTTCCTTCAATGTTGGTGCCTTTATTTCCTATATTCTATATTCTCATGCCATAGCCTTTCTAACTATAGAATAAAATCATTGCTATTAGACTGAAAGATCTTTCAGGGCAACAAATTTGTGTTTTTCTTGTCTGTTTTCTCTCTTTTTCCCAGTATTCCCTTTTCTCAGTATTGCTCCTGACACATATATCATCAGAAAATATTTGTCAGTTTGGACATTGATCATTACCATTGTCCTGAACCAGTCGGATCCGCCAGATTATAAATCTGTTAGACATGGTCTAGAGTTATGGGTCCAATTACCTGATTTTAGTCCAGTGCTAAGTTGATGGAGAATGTGTGGAGGGATTTTCAGGAGATTTCTGGTCTGCATATCCAAGTACTCTAATTAAGCATGTTGAAAATATGTGTGAAAGTTTGTAAACTTTCATATTGTAATTTCAAAAGATTTCCAAAATTCCAGTTGTCTTGGAATGATAACCTAAAGATACCATCATTAATAACGTCCTAAATATTGTACAATGTTACAAACAAAATCAAATAGATATGTTTAGCTCAAGGTAAGTTACATGGAGAGTTGGCTAAGGGGACCTATTTTTTAAATTTTATTGAGAAAATAATTGCAGTGAAACAGCTTCAAAACAGGTTGGTAGGAGAGTTACAACAATTAATACATTGCACATTGTTGTCTTTGTAGTAGTCATTCATAGCACAAGATGTGGACATGATATCCTGCCCAAACACTATTAGTACAAATCTTTCTTTTTATTGAATTAAGAGAAAGTAGCTGTATATCTATGCTATTTTGTACATACAGACACAAAATTGTCCTTCATTTGTATCTCATTTTTGTTTAGTTTAGTCAGAGATGGGTATTCCATTGCAAATATTGTAGGTGCATGAATTCAGGAAACTACTCCAATATAGCTAGTTGGAGCTATTTTGGAAAGGAAAAACTCAACTTTATCTTCTAAATTTTCTCCTTCTCTTCTGAAATAGTTCAAAACAAAATGAATTAGAACAAAGGTCATCATTATCAATAGAAATTTAACTTTTCCTCACAATATTTTTGTTGTCAACAGTTTACAACACTTCTGTGGATAATTTTTATTTCAAAACTTCCTAAATCATATTAGATTTCTAAATATCTTATATCTAAATATAAATGTTTTTAAATTTTTATTTTATCCAATGAAAACTTTTTGTTTACAATTCATCATCTGTTTCTCCAACTTATATTCAGATTTTTACTTGCACAAGAAAATTTTTCTAGATGTTGTATAGTATAAAAAAGTTGTCTTACAGAATCATTTTCCTTTTGCCTGATAAACATTTTATGAATTTTGTTCAGTTTGTTTCTGCTGATAAAACACATTCTCAGTTTGTTTGCCTTTTGGTCTCAAAACATCTATATTTTGCCTTCACTCTTAAGTTTGTTTTCACCAAGAAGAGAATTCTAGCTCATCAGTTTCTTCATATTGGTTTACTTGTCGCTCAGCTTCCAATGATATCAGCCATCAGTAAGTTCCAACTTTGAGGGAAGCTTATCTTTTGTTCTTTTGAATCTGAGACTTGTCATTGTCTATAATCTTAGAAATGTTACTGTAGTATATTTTACACATTTTTCAAAACATACATTTCTAGCTTCAGGTATACCTTAGAGATATCATGGGTTTGGTTGTTGACTACTTCAATAAACTGTAATGAAATTAGTCACAAGACATAAGTATTCTTCTTTTTATTTCCTGGCACATATAAAGGTAGTGATACACTTTGCTGAAGCCCAGGGACGGCAAGATAGCTCAGTGGACTAAAGCACCTGCTTAGACAGAGTGTAACACGGACGCTGGCCCCATTCCTGGGGCGCACTGAGGTGGTGATTGAGAAGGGGCATGGTCACGTGCCTGTAATCTGCCCAGCTCTTGGGAGACTGAACATGGGAGAATCACTATAAATCCAATCTATGCAGTGAGATCTTGAAGACCCTGTAGTAAATACTTAAAAAAAAATACTATGCTGAATCCATTAAGTGTGCAATGACATTGTGTCTTAAAATGTATACACTTTAATTTAAAATCCTTTATTGTTAAAAATGCTAATGACAACCTGAACTCTTGGAAAAACAGTGCAAACAAACTCACTCAGCATCATAAAGCTTCAAAAAAATTTTCTAAAAATTGTCAGATCTGCAAACTTCAACAAAGTGAAGCACAATGAAATAAGATGTTGCATATTCTCATGGAATCTGAATTGATGAATTCATCCAGTTCTGGATATCCCTATCCATTATCCATTTAAATACTGCTTCTTTACTTTCATTTTATAATTTTATGGAATGCCATTGAAGTGTATTTTATAGACTTTTCAGTTTTATCTTTTAGGTCAATTTCTATTACTCTGTATTTTTCGGTTTTTTCAATTTTTTTTCTTTCTTTCTTTTTTTTTTTTTTTTGTGGAACCAGGGATTGAACTCAGACCCTTGCATTTGCCAGGGAAGCACTTATTCCACTGAACCATCTCTATGACCTCAATGTTTAATTTTGTAGAATTTATTTTACTGTCTTCAAGTTTCCAAAGCAATTGTCTTCCGATTACAGTTAGTCTTAATCTTAGTTGCTAATTTCTATTGTTTCTATTTTATGCTTTTTCCATCTTATAATTTAATCCCAATTCCTTGTTAAATTTTGCAAGTATCACCATTATCTATTAAATAAAAGACATTTTTTTCCAGCTTGTTTATGATAGTTTTCATTAGCTGGAGTCCTTCTATGCAGTCTTCTCTTAATGCTGGCTAATCATTATATATAACTGACACTATTTTAACACATCGTAACAATGTCTCCTTGTGTAATTTCTAGTATTTTGGATATATTATTAAAAAGAAGTTCAGAAGTAACTTCAATTCTAGGATAATGTCTGTTTCTTCAAGGGAGAATTTTGACTTTTTTAATCATATAATTTTTATTTCATGTAGATATCTCTAAGCAACTGAGACTGCAAGTTGAGCTCAGAATTTTACATTATGTGAGATGGTTTAAATCTAATGTCTTATCCACATAAACAGCTATTATTTAATAACTATTTTTCATTGGTAAGGAATTATAGTTTCACTTTGTTCTTAGGAAATAGTTACCTTGTATGAAGAGCTCTTAAATTTAGACAAACTTCTGACCAATCAATGGCTCATAGAGAAAATTAAAGATGAAATTAAAAAGTACATACAATTAAATGATAATGATAATGCAACACACTGAAACTTATGGAATGCAGTAAAAGCAGTCATAGGAGGAAAATCTATAGTGATGAGCTCACAAATCAAAAAAACAGAATGAGCTTAAACAACCTAATCTTGAGTGTCACACACTTTTAGAAAAAGAAGAACCAATCAAACTCAAAACTCATACAAGGGAGGAGGTTATAAAGAAAAGAGTGGCAGTTAATGGGATAGAGACTAAGAAACTGATGTGAAGAATCAATAAATCCAAAAGTTGTTCTTTGAAATAGTACATCTAATTGATAAACTATTAGCTAACTTCATGAAAGGATGAATTTTGACTTGTTTTCTAAGATGAATATTTAAGAGATTTTTGCTGAGCTGCATAGCTTCCCAGATGTAGTCTGTCTCATCACTCCACAAAAGAGATTTTCAGTTTCCTTGTGTCAACCAGAACTGTCGTACTGCTGTCTCAGCTTTAGGAGAACATCAAACTACAAACCCTTCCATCTGCCTCACAAACTCATATCACAATTAAGATTCCTTTGTCAACAATTATTTTTCTCTGCTAGCACCTATTTGTATCCTTGTGTAGAGTTGGGACATGTGCATAACAGATCTTGATTTCTTTTCTTCTTTCTTTCCTGTCTCGCTATTCCTTCCTTCCATGTCTTCATCTCTTTATGACCTTCAAAAAAGTTGGAAAATGGTTTGGGGAGAGAAAAAAGTCAGTCACTGGGCTACATAAGAAATAGGAAGTATTATACACTGAGGTTATTCTTTCTCTTATAGGGTTGGCACTCAAACATATATAGGCTGTAGTTCTGCCCCTTAAACAGAACTCATCTCTGATCTATCTCTCGCCTAAGCATTTTTCCTGGAGAAAAATGATTCATGCTCACTCCTGAACTGGACACTGCTAGTTCTCAGCCTGGTGTTTTGCCAGTCTGTTGTCAGTTTCTGATCTTTTAAAAGGTACTTTTGTTTGTTTGTTTTGCTTTAAACAATTTATTTAATTGAAGTGGACTTCCATTTGTTTCTGAACTGACTTCCATTTATTTTCATACATCTTTTCCCCATGATGATTTACAGGATCTTCAAGCCAATATAAATATTTGATAAATATTTGAATATTTGGGCACACACCTGCACAATACCTCAGCAATATCTTTCAATAAGAAAAACACTTAAGAGTAAAGACTAGACACAATGACTAGGTACAGTGAAAATCTGCTGCAATTATTTCTGAGGTAAGAAGGCACCACATGCCTGTTCAACTAAGAAAACCACCCTTACAACACAGAATGATTTTATTTTTATGTAGGACCTAGAACACTTAAGCGGCCAGTTGAATGCTGAATGGCAGAGCACTATCCCCAATTTATGCCTTGAATTCATAGGGAACTGGTTCCAACAACTCAGGTTCTTTTCCATTGACCCTTACAAAGTGCACTTCTCTGGAAGGGGCAGGCTGGCGCTCCAGTTGAACCCAAGTACTTTTCTCTTTGGCTTCCTTCTTTTTCTGATCATTTTCCTTGACCCATTTCAGGAAGCTATCAAGACTTGTTGAATGTTTAATATGCTCAATATGCAGATTAATCCTCTTGGCAAGTATCCTGCCCTTAACGTGCTTGTTTACAGCAATGCCAACAGCGTGCTGGGTAACATTGTAGACTCTTCCCATTTTCCATGGTAACATTTGTGAGGCATTCTTCCCTTGATGTCTACAATATCACCCTTTTGGTAGATTCGCATGCATATGGCCAAAGGAACAACTCCATGTTTTCTAAAAGGCCTGGAGAACATATACCGGGTTCCCCTCCTCTTGTCTTTGTGTTAGTCATTTTTGAAAATTATTGGAAGATGACGGTTCTGGCCAAAAGGTAGAAGGTATGTTTGAAGGTTTCTTCAGATGGTTTTACAAAGACAAGTGATCATACTTTATGGGAATATCATTAATAGATTATGTTATTTATCAATGATTATTTTATACTTTGATGCATAGTTTATCTTTCTTATAGTTTTCTGGTTTAATTAGACTATAACTTATTTCCTTTTTATTTCTTGATTGACAGTGTCATTAAAATGTTCATTATTGTGGTATTGTACTTAATATCCATCATCAAACATATTCCCATTATATAAAAATCAATATTTCCAGAATATGTCCAACAAATATTTTCTGCTACAAGATTAAAATTTTGGGAATATTTTATCTCTTTTACTTTTTCACCCTCTCCTAGCTTCTCCTAATCTCTCCCAAGTCCAAAGGTTTAAGGATATAGCTGAGTATGATATAGCTGAGTATTTACAGTGGATCTCATTTTTCAATAATCACTTTTTAGCACTATGATACACATCCCAGGCTATAGATACTTTGCCAGACATATATTATGCAGCATAACACACTTTTTTGTTATAAAGGGATATAACCATGGGTATCTCAAATGTATTTTATTATCTTTTATTCATTTTATGAGAAAAAAGATAAAATAGCAATGAAACAGTTTCAAAACAGATTAGTAAGACAGTTATAATGATTAATATATTGCATATTGTTGTCTTCATAGCAGTTATTCAGAGAACAAGATCAAGATATGATATCTTGTCTAAACAATATTAGTACAAACCTTTATTATCATTGAATTAAGACAAAGCAGCTATATATCTACTCTATTTTGTATGTACATACATATTTTTTCACTACACAACAGTCCTTTATCTCTCTCTCTCTCTTTTTTGTCAGAGATGGGTGTTCCACTGCAGTTAGAGAAGCTGTATTTGGAGAGGTCTTTAAAGTACCTTTACATACCTGAAGCTAGTCTAAAGATTGTAGGTACTCGAATTCAGCAAAATAACTCAGTATACTCCAATAGTCCATAATAATAGTGAGCTATCAGTAGAACTGGCAATTGTCAAATTTACATTTATTCTCTAGAATATTTCTATTAATGAATTTTAATTTTTTGATTTTTATTATACTAAACAATGAGTGCTTAAGAGGAAAAATGTTACAAAATAAGGCATTGTATTTTAATATTTATTATTTGTAAAAATCAGAGATTTCAACATTGAGTAGTTTTTGGCATACACAGTGTAAAAATGGACAACAGAAAAAATTGCTATATTAGTTACAATCAAAACATGAATAGAACTTTACAAAATAAATCTTTAATTATCAAATCACAAGCAATCTTTTTTTTTTTTTTTTTTTTTTTTTTTTTTTTTTTAGTGCAGGGTCTACAGGGTCTCACTTCAGACTGGACTCATAGTGATCCTCCTGTTTGCACCCTCTCAAGGGCTGGGATTACAGGTGCACGCCACCATGCCCAGTCTCAGCTGTGTCTCAGAACACCCCACATGGAATTGAATCAGGCAATCGTCATACATGACAAAATCATATTTTGTACACATCTATTTCTGACACTAACAGCTCATGCATTTTGCTTCCATGGCCATTTCATAGGACATACTTGACATGTAGCTGATTTTGCTGTTTTGTCAAAAGATTCTTTTTTTTACAGTCTTTTACTTATTTATTTGATACAGAGTATTGCTATGCAGCTTTCAGGGGCCAGCATGACATGTAATAGGGGGGATTCAACCTGGTTCCTTGTGCTTTTCAGGTAGGTGTTTAGACAGCTGAGCTATCTCTCCAGCCAGAAGACCCTTATTATATTATTGTCTCAGTTATTCTTCTCTCATTGCTGGGACAAATACCCAACACTCAAAATGAGTGAAGGAAAGGTTTATTTTGCTCTCAGTTACTGCAGGTTTCAGTTCACACTTGGCTGGCTCCAAGTCACAGGGCAGAGAGCAACCTTTCATGGCGGTGGCAAAGAGCAAAGAGCAAAAAGGAGTAGCAGCAACAATGGCCACAGAGGGCAAGTCTGTCTCTCTGATGTTACATTCAGGTTACCCACCCCAGGCTGGGTGTAGCACTCATACCCATAGCACCAGCAATACTCAGACCCCTAATCCCAGGCTTGGATTGTGAATTAGTCAAACTGTAGAACTGTGCCTCAGTGACTGCATGAGGCTTTGAGGGGACAAATACACATGAACTATAACAGTTCTGAAACATGCAGCTAAAAGTAACATAAGTTATCTATAAAACAAAATAATATCAACATTCTTGCATCAGCTGTGTGCTTGCTTACAAATCTAAAAGACATCAGCACAAGAAATAAATTCCCATATGAACTACAATGAAAATTCCAGTAGCATTCTAAAAAAATTACTTTATCACAACTAAATACTAATAAAATAAAATTTCAAATGTACAAGTGCTTAGACTAGACATCAACATTTTCACATCAGTTATATACTTGCTTAAAAACTTAAGAGAAGGGCCAGCCAAATAGCTCAGCAGATTAAAGTGCCTGCAAGCAGGCTCAGGGGCTGGGAGTTCGATCCTGGGCCTGCCATGCCAGCCCTGCCCCCGGGGAGTGCTGAGACAGAGACTGAGACTGGGTGTGGCAGTGCACACCTGTAATCCCAGCTCTTAGGAGGTTGTAAACAGGAGAATCACTGAGTCTGATCTAGTAGTGAGATCCTGAATATCCTGCAGACCCTTCCTTGAAATACAAAAACAAAACAAAACAAACAAACAAACAAACCTTAAGAGGTAACACCAGAAATAAAGACCTATGCAAACTACAATGAAAATACCGATAGAACTGTAAATCTTTGCTTCAGTCCTCACACCACGGCTGTCTTCATACAGGAAAGTTTTGTGTTCCATACACAGAATTGCTTACAGATAATATATATATATATATATATATATATATATATATATTTTTTTTTTTTTTTTTTTTTTTTTTTTTTTTTTTTTTTTTTTTTTCCTATTCTTTCTTGTAGGGCATGGTTGATGTCTTTTTTGCTTTCCCATTGTTGCAGTAGGAGGTGTGTGGGATGCTGGGTCTGCCTGTTCACATGTCAGCTCACCACAAGTTTTACGTATAATTGTCTCTGCAGAAATATTTTACTTTTCCTCTGTTGTTCAAGATTTTTATGAGTTTCAATCTCAGTCTTCTAAGGAAAGTTCTCCATGGTATTTTGCAGTTGCTGTTTTTTGTAAACTGTTAATTATTTATGTCATACATGTGTAGAATGGAGTGAAGCACAAGCACTGGCCAATGTTTTGCTTTCTGAAAATATTTTTAACAATACAAAATAGTAATAAAAAACCAGAATTAGAAATGATGAAAAATTTCACTAAATGAATAATAGAAATTCAGCAATGGTTGCTATAATGCATGATGTTATCTTCAAAGTAGTTACTCTGGTTATGAGATATAAATGTACAAAATTGGCTTAGAAACAAAACAATAACAAAAAAGGAAAAAGAAGTATTAGCTGCTCCGTTCAAAAAACCAGCAGAAATGGGCAGTACAGTTATTCCAATTGCCCTGTATATATAATAAATACATTTTCCCTTCTTTCTTTTGTCCTTTTTCTCATCCCAGTTTTTCCTACATCTTAAACACATTCTTTCCTCTCACAGTACCTATTTAACAATTCTGATTTTATTTACTCTTCCAGGTTCTCACACTGATAAGGCCATACAGTGTTCGCATACATGGGTCTGATTTATTTTACTTGCTAATACAGTCTCTTGTCGCATCCGTTTATCAACAAAAGCCTCAACTTTGTCTTTTTTCATTAATTTTATTGAGAAGCAAATACGAATGAGACAGTTTCAAAACAGGTTAGTAGGACAGTTACAATAATTAATACATTGCATACTGTTGTCTTCATAGTGGTTATTCACAGGACAAGATGCACACATGCTATCCTATCCAAACACTATTAGTACAAATCTTTCTTCTCATTGAATTAAGAGAAGGTAGCTGTGTATCTCTCCTATTTTGTATATAGATATAAAATGGTCCTTCATCTCTATCCCCTTTTATTATTTAGTTTTGTCAGAGATGGGTATTCCATTGCCATTTAAATATTATGGGTGCATGATAAGCCGGGTGTGGTGGCGCATGCCTGTAATCCTAGCACTCGGGAGGCTGAGGCAGGAGGATTGTTGTGAGTTCGAGACCAGCCTGAGCTACAAAGTGAGCTTAAGGCCAGCCTGAACTGCATAGTGAGACCCTGTCTCAAAAAGACAATAAATAAATAAATAAATAAATAAATAAATAAATACATAAATAAAAATAAATAAATATTATGGGTGCATGCATTCAGCAAAATAATCCAATATAGCCCAGTAGTCCATAATAGTAGTGGGTTATCTGTAGGACTGGCAATGTTATAGCAGAGTAATATTCCATTGTGTAAAAGTATCACAACTTGTTTATCCATTTTTCAGTGAATGGGTATTTGGGTTGTTTCCAAGATTTATTTATAATAAATTGCTCTTCTGTAAACAGGGGTGCGCATATATCACTGTGATATAATGATTTTAGTTCTTTTAGAAAAATATCTAGGAGGGAAATAATTGGCTTGAATGAGACCTTGAATTCTAGCTGTTTGTGAAATCTCCATGTTGATTTTCATAACGGTTGTACCAGTCTGCACTCCACACAATTGAAGCAGCTTGAAAGGACCAAGGATAGATACAGTTTAATTACATCACTCATCCTCTGAGCAAATGCAGGAAAATGCCACAAGAGAGCACTTCTGCTCATGAGCTCTCTCGTGGAATAAAGAGAACAAGATCAGCTGAACTTCTCTAGCCTTCCAGAGGTCTAACCCTGAATACTGAAGGCATTAGCATAGCAAGACTGCCAGGGAGTACAAAGAACAAGAGAATGGAGTGGGAGGCACTCCACAACCATTGTGCATCTCAACACCCCCCTTGTTCATATATGTAATACAGCATCAGATTCAATCATAAAGACCCCAGAGAGCAGACTTGATCTTAGGTCCTAACTATTGGCCCATTCACAATTTCCAGCCAGACTGATACAGAGGTTTCTCTGATGAAGTTAATATGTAAAGACTAAAAAGGTGATTGCTTCTTCAATTCCAGATACTCACACACGTGTAAGAGGACCACGAAGAAGCAGAGAACACGACATTGCCAATAAATCTCCATAACCAACCTTGTATAAACAGAGATTATAAAGTAACTTGAGATATTTCTAGGTAAATGGAAACACTTTGAGACTCTGCTCTTAAGTCAAATAAATAGGAAATACGTGTAAAATATCACATCATGTCTCTGGTGTGAGAAACTGAAAATTCAAATTAGAACCAAAATACATGATAGATACTGTGAAATAGGAAGAAATTGGAAATTGTTCAAACTGAAGGAGGAACTAGGAAGGAGGAAGGTGGGAAAGAAAGAAAGGGAAAAGAACAAATAAGGAAAGAAGGGTAAAATAGACAAAGCTTTGTAAATAAAGTGGGGAAGAAGTTTGAATGGAGGGGAAGGGGTTGGGTAAAAGAGGAGTCAAGATATATCATGTACAGGTAAAAATTCCCTATGATGAATGTGATCATTATGTATATCTGAATTGTACCAATAGCTTAATACAATAACTCAGGCGACGCATGATGGTGCATGACTATGATCCCAGCAATGAAGAGGCTGAGACAGGAGGATCACCATGAATTTGAGGCCAGCATGAACTACATATGATGACCTTATCTCAAAAGACTTAAAAACCAAACAAATAATAGAGCATGTCTAAACAATTACAACAACAAAAACAAACAAGTGAGAACAAATTCAAAATCAGCATCTCAAAGAAGTATACATTGAAATATCCTGGGATAGATTCCGTTTCATTATAGTGAGTAATCCTTCAAGTCAATGTGAAATTTATTTTGTTGTTGCTTTCTTAAAATTTATTACATCTGTACCTAACAGGGATACGGGTCTATATATTTACTTTTCTTGTAGCATCCTTGCCTGGCTTTAGTATCAAGTTGAGTTTTGGAGAATTGGAGGATTGTATAAATTCTTTAAATTCAGCAGTACATCATCTCGAGAATTCAGCAGTAAAATCATCTGGTTTTGGGATCATTGATGAAAATTTTTAATTCTTAAATCAATCATTTTACTCATACTGATTTGCTTAGATTTTTTAATTTTTTAATAATTCAGTTTTCATACATTACACAAACCTAAGAATTCACCATTTCCTCTAGATTATCTAATATGTTGGCATATTATTGTTCATAGTAATTTTGTGATTATTTTGATTTCTATAATCAGTTATAGAGTCTTCTCTTTCATTTCAGATTTTGTTTGAGTTTATTCTCCTTTTATCTCAGTCTAAATTTTTTTCATAAAACTATCCCTTAATATTGTTGATCTTTTTTTTTTCTTTATTGTGGTACCAGGGATTCAACTCAGGACCCTACACTTGCCAGCTTATTCTGCTGAGCTATCAACCCGGCCCCAATCTTTTCTATTTTATTTTGTAGTGCTTGTGTCTTGATTTCTGCACTGATCTTGATCATTTTTTCCTACTAAATTTGGTTTAAATGTTTTCTTATTTTTTCCACCTCCATGATCTATAATTCTAAAGTGATTACTTGAGATCATTCTTCCTTTCTGATGTGTGTATTTCTCTAAACTTCTCCTTTAGAAAGATCACTGTGAAAATATCCCATAGCCTTTGGCATATTGTGTTTACAATATTGTATTTACAGTTGTATTTTACATATATTTAAAGATATTTTTGCATTTAAATTTTTAGTTCTTTGATCCATTGGTTGTTTGAGAATGCATGTTTAATATTTACTTTGTGAATATTTGAAAAATTACTCCATTACTGATTTCATACCACTGTTTTCAAGACAAAAACTTGATAAATTTTGATCTGTTGATACATACTTGGTAACACTAGTTCCATAATATAGTACATACTCTTCCCTGGAGCATGTTTTGTGTAAACTCAAGACTACAAAACATTTCTTTGTATTTCTTTGAATAGAACCTTGTATACATCTGAAATCAGTGCTTAAAAAGTAGTTTAAGTCCAATGTTTCCATCTTAATTTTGTGTCCAGATGATGCATCTTTGAAAGTGTGACATGGAAGTATGCTGCTATTTTGTATTGCAGTCTGCCTTTCCCATAATGTGTTCTAATATTTGATTCATAACTTTATTTGCTATTTAGAGTGCACATGTATTTATAATTGTCATGTCTTTATGATGGATTAATCCCTTTACCATTATACATTAACCTTTACCTCCTGTTACACTTTGATTTAAACTCTTTCATATCTGATGTAGGCGTAGATGCCCCTGTTCTTTTTGCTTTTCAATCTACATAGAAGATTTTCTCCTCTAGCTTCATTTTAAATCTGTGTGTGTAATGAAAAGTTAAGTGAGTTTCTCATTGGCATCATGTAATTGTGCCTTGGGATTTCTTTTTTTTTTTTTTTTTTTTTTTTTTTTTTTTTTTTTTTTTTTTTTTTTTTTTTTTTTTTTTTTTTTTTTTTTGTCAACTCAGCTATACTCTTTTAAGTGGAGAATTTAATCTGTTAACATTCATGGTGCTTGTTAATAGGTAACTAATTGCTGGTGCACCCTTGTAGATTCTTTGTTCTTTTTGGGCTTTGGTGATATTCTCTAGTGGTAAAGTCTGATTTTTTAAAAATATTTTGGGTACTATGGTTTGTTTTGTTTTTCATTACTTAAATAAAAGCTTCTGTAAGAAGGTTATTTTGAACTGATAATAATTAACACTGATCCATTAAGATACTGCACATTTACATCTTACTCCCTTTATAGTTTTGAAACTTTCACAATTTGCATTCTTATATATGACACCACATTTTTTATCCAACTCAATAATCTCTATCTTTTCATGCATGTGTTTTACTATATACAGTTATTGAAAGTATTGAACTGTTTGTATGTATATTTAAATTTTTTACTTGTTCCATTGTGTTATTACTTTTTCACGTTTCTGCTCACATTTTGATTAACTCAGATGTTTTAGTTATTCATTCTATTCCATTATTTGAGTATTAATCTTTCTTTAGGCCCGAGTTTTGGTTCCATGGCGCAGTGCCTGCTTGGCAAGCATGAGATACTGAGTTAAATTCCCAGTACCACCAAAAAATATCTTTATTCAAGTTAATTTTAGAATACTACCTAGTGTTATCATACATTTTAAATTATTACTATTTTCAAAATATTATACTTCCTATGTACTATATGAATTCATTTTGATATATTTCCAACTTTTCCCCCTCCAGCTGAGAACCACTTTTCATACATTTATTTTTATATTTGTGTTTAAGCCTAAATACATTGTTTCTTTGTGGCTTTGATAAGTTATATTTTTGAGTGATTAAAATAAAAATTATCTTTATAATAACATTCATTGCTACTACTTCTGTATGTTGATTTCTTTGTCTAGATCTAAGTTTATAAATTATGTTTCCTTTACCTGAAGAACTTTACGTTTTTTTTTGCAGTCTAGATGTTATGGCAATGATTTTTCTTAGATTTTACCCGTTTGAAACAGTTAGTATTTAGTCTCTAATTCTGAGAAGTAGATTTCTAAATTGATAAATTTCCAAGTGTTGTTTCAATACCTTGAACATGCCACTAGTTCTGTACAATTTCTTGATTTGACAAATCAATTTTTTATTCTGAACACCCACGTATCGTTATCAGTCAGATTTCCTGTTACTGGGATCAAATACCTGACTCCACAACTTAAAGGAGGACATAGTTTACAGTGGTGGAAGTTTGATCCATGGCCAGCTGGCTTCCAAAAACAACGCGGTGGTAGGGAATGGCAGAGTAAAGCTGCTCATGCATGGCACCCAGAGGGAAGTGCCAGAGAGGAGGGGGCAGGAGCCAAATGTAGACCCCGATGCCACAACCCCATAACCCCAGGCACAATCAGAAGTATGCTTTCCTGATCCCCGAAGCAGTTCCCAAGTCACTCAAGTTACCAGTTATCACACGTTACCACACACTTCCTGAAAAGCAGCTTGTGTGTGACAACAGGCTTCTCTCTGTCAAATGTTCCTTCCTCTGTGGGATTCAGTAGCAGGTGATGCTTTTATGGATCTAATTTTATTCTTTGAAGTTTCGCCCCTTTTGAACTATAGAACAGTTGCTTTCTTTGTGATATCCCACGAATGAGACAAGAAAAATGATGCTTTTTTTTGCTACTTTTTAAGGATTTCTTCTTTGTTAGTTTGGGAGCACATGCTTTGCAACTTGTATATATCCTGACTGGATGGAAAACTTTGGTTCACTGATTTTGACTTTGGTTCAGAGCTGTTCTCTTCATGGTCATAAGAGCAACAAAGTAAACAGAATTTTTCACTGCAGCTGTAGTTGCCCCTTTCTGTTTGCTGGACAATTTGCCATCCATTTTTCCTTCTTTCTTTACTGTCCCTATCTTTTTCCTTTCCAATTTCTTCTCCAGCTGTCTTTTCATTCTTTTTTTTCCATGTGCTGGCATTATTCTAGTGATTTCAATTATTCATCTTCCTGGCTTGATTCTGTTCGAACCAGAGCTTCTTACTCATCAGAGCACTCATCCCTGAAGGGTTGAGTAACCTGCTCCCGTTACTTGTCTTTCACACAACCTCACTCAGAGACAATATTAATTCTAATTCTTTGATATCAGGTATTGCACTGTACCATACAATTAACATTACATTAATTTTACTTTATATAGTAAGTTTCATTGTAATTCATCTACTTTTTCATTGACTTAACAGCATATGTTATGAACACAAACATGGTCCTGAGCACAAACCTGAGCCTATGAACTCATAGATAAGAAAATTGGTAGAATTTCAATTTTTTCTTTTTTAAAAAAGACCTAACTTTTATCATTTACCTTGTAGAGGAACTACCAGTTGTAAAAAGTTTAAAGTATATTGCATCAGAGTAATACTAGTTTCATTATAAAGGTTTTATAATTTATCAACTTTGCTTGCTGCTCTGCTCTTACTTATTATCTATGACCCAACAGTGAACCATGTTATTATTTTAAACGCCAGCTTCTTCAAGCATCATCACTTGAATAATTTCTGTTTTTCAAATTTTTATGCCTCACTGGATCTGTTTTTCTTTTTTCTATTTCTTCTACTTTCATTGACTATTTCTTCTGAATCCTAAATTCATTATATTTTCTCTCTAGATGCTGTTTCTTTAATATTTTTCTTATTGCTTCTCAGTGTTTTATGAGTATACATAAAATCTCTGGATAAACTTTTCAACATTTCTACAATCAAAACAAAATGAAATAATATTATAACAAATAAATAATATTCTTACATTTTTGTAACGTGTGAATGAAATTATATTAGAACATGATAAAAATCATTGTTACCAATAAATAAAGAAAACCAAAGGTCAGGATGTGAAATATACATGTATCAATTCCCCATGATGATTCTATTTAGTATGTATCACACACATGCATTTATAAGAGAGAAAAATATATATATGAAACCCTGGAACTTTAAAGGAAAACATTGAAAAGGGAAATATACCTCTGTTCTTATAATTTTTAAAACTTCGAGTTCATTATTCACAGACATGAAATTCAAACCTGGATACATTATATGATATTTTGATAGATCACGTTTTGAACATAAACTCTGAGTGAACTAGACAGATACATGCTTTCTTTTGCTTATATAATGTCATATATATTTTGTGTAAGTTGTTAACATTTCAAAATTTGAATGTTTAACATACTACTCTGAACTTGCAGTGTTTTGCTTTATTTGCAGTGCTAAGAATTAAATCCAGGTCTTCACACATGCTAGGTAAACACTGGACCACAAAGTTACTTCCCAGCTCAATTTTCTTTAAAATACAGATGATGCTATTGGACCTGTCTCTCAATATCACAACACAGTTGCCTATGGATTCACACATGGAAACTCTTGCCTTTCGACAGGACTCCCCTTTGGCTTTTTCTCTGATAACATATAAATTTATATTGTTGGGCTGACATGCAAATCATTTGAGTCTGTATCAATTATATTAAAGATTGCTCTCCAATTCAGGTAAATTATTTCAGTGGCTAAAGTATTAATCAAGAAAAGCCTTCAGATAAATATCATCACCCCACTCCCTCCTCATCCTTCTCCTCAACTCAGTAACTCTTTCCTTTTGAATAAGTTCATGCCTTTTCCCAGTATCTATCATACCCCTCAGATTCAATTTTTCCTTCTCAGGTTCTCACACTAAGGAGATTATACTATGTTTGTACATGTGGTGATTTATTTCACTTACAATAGAGGATAAGGACAGGAAAGAAATGGGGAAAATCGATTTATCTATCTATGTAAGAAGAATGGTTTAGACAACTGTACTGTGCATTTCTACTGGTCTATGGAAAGGAACAGATATTACTTAATTTGTTTTGTCTCCTGTTTTGCATTGTTTATATTTTTTCTCTTCTTAATTTCTCATACATTTCTGTCTTTTTTTCATTTGTCTTCCAATTTTACATGCATTTATCTGGCAACATGAATAACTGGTTGAAAGACAACACTATGTATTACAACAAATACTGTGAAATTCATACTACTTTGTTAAGTGATAATCTACATCACTTGTAACTTTTTCTGCTTTAATTCTAATTTGTACTCCCTCTTTTTTTTTCTAATTAGTACTCTAAAAATTTAGAAAGCAAAGCCTTCAGGTATGTGAAAGATGAGACTGGATGACACAGACAAAGGAACTACAGAATAATGTACAGGACTACAAGATAAACCCTGAGAAGACTTCAATGCCCACATAGGAAATATAAAGTTCATGTGTTGATATATAAGTTTTGATCTACCTAGGTCTTAACCATCCAGCAGAAAAGTATAAAAGTATAAAAATGAAGTATACATCGTGAGCCCATAATATTAAGCTGAGCTGTAAATGGATATGGTTGACAATTTCTTTGAATAACTCCCTATGGTTGCAGAATGCTGGACTGTGTTG
>PVKA01029430.1:0-28290 GCA_004027165.1 Ctenomys sociabilis
CCTGTTTTCACCCAACACACAATAGCTATGAGCCATAGTTTTGTTTTCTTTTTTTTGTCGGGCTCAGCCTACCCTGAGGGCAGGGCTGGCAAGGCTCGTGGTGCCAGGGATCCAACCATGGCTCCCTGTGCCTGCCTCAGCTTGCCTAAGCAGGCACTTTAGACAACTGAGCTATCTCTCGGGCCCGAGCCACAGTTTATTGAACAAACCATTCCCTGGTGTTTCCAGCTGTCCCCTCTCCCTAGTCCCTTAGTCTGGTCCTTCCCTGGGGCTTTAGTCCCTGGCCCAACCCAGCTCCCTATGTCAAGAGGTTGTGGGCAGGCAGGGGACAGGCACCCCCATCACCCTTCTTTCCTACTTCCTCCAGGAAACAGCCACAGAGCCCCAAGGCTCCTGCACCCCAGCCGCCCCCCATCCTTAAAGTCTTCAACCGGCCCATCCTCTTTGACATCGTGTCCCGAGGCTCTACTGCTGACCTGGACGGGCTGTTGCCCTTCTTGCTGACCCACAAGAAGCGCCTGACTGACGAGGACTTCCGGGGTGAGCCACTCAGGCGGGCATAGCTGGGCCTGGCACTGGGGATTGCACTTCCCCTCAACACCTCCCTGTGGGATGCTGGACTCCAGACGGACACTGCATAGTCTGGTCCAGTGTATCCTTCGCTATGTTGCTTAACTTCTCTGGTGCTTTCCGCTAGTTTCATGATTCCTTATGCTCTTTTGAAAAAGTAAGTGTAGTGGTAAGCAGAATCTACCCGCCTAGGTTCAGATCCCATGTTCACCATGTAGGGGGCGTGTGACTTCGCCAAGCTTTGCTCTCTACATCTGTAAACTGGAGAATAACAGCAGCATGGTCCTGACCTCTGCGGAGAGTTGGCTCTGCAAAGTACCAAGCACCAAACAGCTGGGGTCCTCTCTGAGAGGGTACAGGGGTGAGCAGGGCGTGCAGCGGCGCTTCCTGCCTCCCCTGTTGCCACCCTCTATCCCAATCCTGGTATCCCTGCTGGGGATGAACCCAGCTCACTTCTGAGCAGCTGTGCTCACTTGCTCAGATGAGCCACCTCACACACTGTAGACCTGCAGCAGGGGGCCCGTCTGTCTCAGGCTGGCCGCCGCTGGTGTATGGCGCAGGTCCAAGGATGCTTCAGGCCATTTTTTGGAGATTTTAATTACCTTAAGTAAACACAGCAACAAGGGAATGGAATGTGTGGGTCAACAGCCACACAAACATTTATCAATGTGATCCTTAATAGGAAAATACCACAAAACGTCTTTGCGTCCATCAGTAAAGAATGACTAGATTTATATTCACTTGTGCTGGCTACAGTGGCACACTCTGGGAGGCTGAGGCAGGATCACAAATTCAAACCCAGCCTGGGCAATTAACGACTTAGCAAGACTGTTTCAAACAAAACAAAGGGGACAGGGAGTACTGGGGATGCAGGAGTGAGGCTGCACTGACCACGGAACTGCAGAAATAAACAGTTATAAACAGAACCCAGTGCAAAGGCCCTGGGTTCAAGTTCCAGTACGGTGAACAAAAAAATTAGTTCATAGTATGAGGTTATGCAAGGCAGGCTCGTCTGGGGGCTGAAGCTGGAGCTGGGGAGGTTGAGGACCTCTTGCTACCTCCAAGTATCTGAGTGGCAGTGCGAGTGATATCACTGGGAAGGAAGCTGCATCTGAGCTCTGGCCAAGGCCCCTCTTGGCGCACCCCATCTGTCAGGCAAAGTTGGGGCTTGTCAGGGCTTCTGCCTTCTGAGCTTAACACTGAGCCGGGGCACTTCACCTAGTCAGGAAACCCCAGAAAGCTGTGTGTCTGTGCATGAGCATGGGTGGGGGCTGTTCACAGGGGCTAGAGTGTGTGCAGGGTCTCTGGTTTCCTAAGGCCTCTTCCAAAGTCTTGGGCCTTGCTTGGGCTGGGGAGATGGCTCAGTGGAATCAGGCTTGCTCCATAAGTGCAAGGTCCGTCCTGAGTTCACTCCCTGGTACCATCACCAAAACAAAAAACAAAACAAAAAAAATAAGGTTCTGGGTCTAGTTTTGTTTTCATAATTTTGTGTTTAGTTTTATAATCAGGGCCCCCAAATTGTACAAGCCTCAGGCTCCATTAAACCTGTATCCACCCCTGCATTATTTATGACAAGAGGCCAATGAACCCATTTGATTTTAAGTGGAGGCCAGGACCTTCCCCAAATTTCACCCCTTTCCCCAAGTTTCACAACGTCCTATTTGGCAATTGTCAATTTAGCGTTCTTGGCTCCAGCAGCCCCATGGACAAAAATACTCTGGCACCTAGTGGTCAGGCCCCAGAACTGCAAGTCTTGCTCCATGTCCGGGAAGCCTCTGCTCTTCTTGTCTTTTCCCAGGGACCAGGCCTGTGTCTGAGGGTCCTGGAAGCCCCAATCCAGGACCTAGTTTGACTTTGGGTTACCTGTGGTTGGGGTTACCTGGGATTCCCCCTTCCACTTCCCCCAATGGTTACTGGGCACCTACTAAGTGTCATGTGCTATGCCAGGCAGTGGGTGAACAGCAGCTGATGAGTAACAGGTATGACCCTGCCTTCAGGTCAGGCTCCAAGGTGAGGCCACACTGACCACGGAACTGCAGAAATAAACAGTCACAAATAGAAGACTGAACTGGAGGATTTGGGATACTCGGGGAACCTGGGAGAACATCCTGGCGGTGACCCCAGAGCTGGGCCTTGGTATTAACGTGGTGATGACAACAGTGAGGAGCGGGCATAGGGAGTTTAGAGAGGCCTAGTTTAGACTTGCATCTCTGAGATGACTAGTGCCACTGCTAGGTAGAAAGTGGGTAAGGGAAGGCCAGAGAGGCCAGGGGCTACTGGCTAATCAGTGGCCACTGATGAACTCATAGAATTCTCATCATAGCCTCAGTTTTACTAGAAAAGAAAGTGAGTGGGAAAAGGGTGGCAGGCAGTCAGGCACAAAACCAGTGCTGGAACCCTAGGGAGGGTGGCTGCAGAACTGGCCCTGGGCCACACATGGATCTCCTACCCTAAGCCCTTAGTCCTGGTTCCCATGGGCGTGTTCTCTTTGCTGACACACTGTTTTGAGATAGAAATCAACTTCTGTGACCAGAAAAATAATCACAAGGCAAAGAAAATCAGCAAAATACACTGGGAAGCCTTAGTGAGAGGTGGTGAGGACCCAGACTCCTAAGGCTACACTCACCTCATGAAAAGTTTGACAGGAGATATAAGCCTTCAGGTTACTGCCATGCCCTGGGAACCCCCAAAACTTGCTCCCAGCCTCCTATGGTAATTTTGCATCCTCCACATTAGCATACTTTTTAGGGAACACTGTACCTCGCCTCCCCTCCAGGGGCACCAGTGTCACTGTTTGATGGAGAAAGGGATTCTATGCTCCAGCAGGTGGGCAGATGCAGCCTAGGATGTCTTTCAAGGCCCACAGTCCTTTTAAAAGGCTCTGAAAAGTCCTGCAGTAAAGGACTAGATTTGACTTTGTAGTTTGCTCTCGTTTTGCTTTGTTATATTTTTCCTGGGTCTAAGGATCAAATTGGCCAGGCAACTGCATCCTCAGCTTGGTTGATATATATATATATATTTTTTTTTTTTTTTTTTTTTTTTTTTTTTGTCTTTTTGAGACAGGGTCTCACTGTGCAGTTCAGGCTGGCCTTAAGCTCACTTTGTAGCTCAGGCTGGTCTCGAACTCACAACAATCCTCGTGCCTCAGCCTCCCTAGTGCTGGGATTACAGGCCTGCGCCACCATGCCCGGCTATGTATATATATATATATTTTATGGAAGTGGGGATTGAACTCAGGCCCTTGTGCTTTCCAGGGAAGCACTTATTCTACTGAGCCACCTCCCGGGTCCTAAGCTTGGTACTCTGCATTTACATTTACTAGACTACAAAGCCCTTTAAAAAATTCCCCCAAATATAACTGATTATATACAGGCTATGACCTCCCATATTCCAAAGCATTTCTATCCCCATGAGTTTATGTGACCTCCTTAGCATCACAAGAAGCAGACAGAGTGGCCCCCTGTGCCCACCACACAGATGGGAGAACAGCCTGGAGAAGAAGCGTGCCAGAGCCCCAGATCCAAGGCCTCTGGTTCCTGGGCCAGCAGCCCAGGGTTGAGCCCACCTCATCCTGTATGTCTGCCCCTCAGAGCCGTCCACAGGGAAGACCTGCTTGCCCAAGGCCCTGCTGAACATGAGCAATGGCCGCAACGACACCATCCCGGTGCTCCTGGACATTGCCGAGCGCACAGGCAACATGCGAGAGTTCATCAACGCACCTTTCCGAGACATCTACTATCGAGGTGGGGCCCTGCGTGGGTGAAAAGGGTGCTTGAGGTAGTCGTCAAGGCCACAGCCTTGGGCTTCTGACCCAAGAGGTTTGGTATGGGCTTCAAGTGATAACCTATACAGGAATCCCTTAAATGAGTGGGTGAATGGGTGGGTGGATACATTGGATGGGTGAATGGCTTGATGGGTGGATGGATGGAATAGAAATAACCACTCCTTCCACTCTAGACCTTCTGAGTTTTGGAATCAGAGAGTCCAAGACTTGGAGAGGCAGTGAGCCTGGTAGTCCATGAGCCTGGAACTGTAGACCTAAGAGGTAATGGGCCTGAACACACAGGCTCTGTGGATATGAACAAGTCTGAGCCAGCAGCACTGGGGTAAAGGCACCAGGTGCCCAAGCTCTCTTGTTCTCAGTTTTGAGTCTATGAATCAGATTTGGCCATCTAGATTACTCAATATTAACATTCAAAGTCCATGAATTTTATATGCCAAATTAAAAATTCTGTCCTCAGATTAAAGTAGTTCATGTGTCTCAAAGGTTCTGGTACCAGGACCTCACAGATTAGATAGCCTTTGAACTTAAAATTCTATTTCTACAATGTACAGACCTAGGGCTTCATGCACCCCAAATTCTACATCCTGGGAATCATCTGAAGCCCTGACTACTAGCTTCTGATGTTGCTTTCCAAGGCTCTGGCCTACAGCCCCTATCCTGATTTTCATATTCTGTATCCACTCATTACCCCAGTAAGCCTGGTAGTGTCTCTGTAGAGGCAGATAAATGTTTGACTGTCACCCTCCCCCAGGCCAGACTGCCCTGCACATTGCCATTGAGCGCCGCTGCAAACACTATGTGGAACTCCTGGTGGCTCAAGGAGCTGACGTGCATGCCCAGGCTCGCGGGCGCTTCTTCCAGCCCAAGGATGAAGGTGGCTACTTCTACTTTGGTGAGAAGGGGCCTGCTGGGGTGGGGGCCCAGGGCAGCTGAGGGTAGGAGACAGAGGGCGCAGTAGATGTCCGTGGTCCTGGGCAATCCTCAGACACTCTGCCTGCTGGCCACTGGTCCACGTGGGTCTTGTCCACTAAGATTTTGCATCTAAGAGGTGAGCATTGGAAAGAGCTCAGAGTCAGAGCCTCAGCTTCCTCACTGCACAGACAGGGCTTGGAGAACACCCAGCAGGCTGATGGGGTATCAGCACCTATTTTTCATATACCTTTAGTCCACTTAGGCTGAGACCCACAGTCAAATCCCCAGGCCCTGATCCCATCACTGTCATAGTCACAGCTGGATTAATGAAATATTTTGAACGTCATCCCTACTTAGGGGTATATGTTATATGAGGCTCACAGACAATGTCCCAAAAGTAGTTCCACCATGCATCATAGCATCCAGAATTCCCTAACTCCAGATCACACGGCCACGCCCCTGAATAGCTTTACTGAAGGGCCACACCCAAAATAGCCCTGTCCCAGTAATTACGCCCATTAATAGCCATATCCCCCAAACAGCCACGTCCTCAAATACATCCCAAATACCTATGCCCTCAAATAGCCACATCCTTAATAGCCATGTTCCTAATGGCCACAGACTGAATAGCCACACCTAAGGGTAGAAACAGGCCAAATATACCCCAATTACCCCGCCCTGAATAGCCACCTTCAGGATCAGCACAAAGCCCTAAGTAACCACACCCATGAGTAGAAACGTCCTCAAATATTCGCGCCTTACAGTACTGTGCCCCAAATTAGCCACGGTGGTAATGGACGTTGGCACTGCCACCCCCACCAGGGCGGTCACGCCCACTGCCCCACGTTGGGGCTGCGGGGTCTCCGCGGAAGGCGGCTGTAGGTGCCGCGCACTTGTCAGATGCAGATGCCGAGGGGTCTGTCTGACAGCCCTGGGCCGGCACAGTGACACCCCCGCCTCCCCGCCCACAGGGGAGCTGCCGCTGTCGCTGGCTGCTTGCACCAATCAGCCGCACATTGTCAACTACCTAACTGAGAACCCGCACAAGAAGGCCGACATGCGGCGGCAGGACTCGCGCGGCAACACCGTGCTGCACGCGCTGGTGGCCATCGCCGACAACACCCGCGAGAACACCAAGTTCGTCACCAAGATGTACGACCTGCTGCTGCTCAAGTGCGCCCGCCTCTTCCCCGACAGCAACCTGGAGGCTGTGCTCAACAATGACGGCCTCTCGCCGCTCATGATGGCGGCCAAGACCGGCAAGATCGGAGTGAGTGGGTGCCCGGTCTGTGCGCGCGCTCGCACGCACGCACACGCATGCGCACACACAAGGCCCGGTCCCAGTGTGCAGATATCTTAACTCGAGAACCCGCTATGGCTCCCTAGGGTCCTGTTGAACCCCTCAGCTTCATCCTGGACCCTCTCGTTGGGCGCTCACTCTCTCCTCCATTACCCACTAGTATAAAACGGAGGCCCAGGGCCCCAGCTCCGGCCTCCCAGCCCCTAACCTGCGGCGTAGCCTGGCACACACACTGCGGGACCTAGAACGGTTTCTTGGTCTCAGAATTGCCTCGGACAGGATGGTTATTTGCTGTGAGGTTGCTCTGTGTATTATAGGAAGTTCAGCTGCATCTCCTGCCCTGGATAGCCAGGCTGTCCCTTTCACACTTGTGACTGCCAAAAATGTCCGCAGACATTGGCAGATTGCCATTGTCTTGATGGGGCGCCAAACTCAGAGCACAGCTGCTTTCTTCCTGGCTCCGCATCTTCCCTGCATGTGGCGTTTAGGCCTTGGAACTCTCTTCTCTGGGTCTGAATGCCCTTGTCTATAGTGCTCGCTGGTATAGTGTTACTGTGACAATTAAAGAGCTTTTGAAGAGTGAAGGTAGTAAGTGCTCAGTAAGTAGACGACTCCACTAAAAACTATACCAAAAATTTGCTAGGTATGATGGTACATATTGGAATCCCAGCACTCTGGGAGACTGAGGCCGGAGGATTACAAGATTGAGTCCACCCTGAGCAAATTATTGACTTAAGCGAGACACTATCTCAATAAGGAAAAAAAATTGCCAGGCATGGTGGCTACTGGAGGAGATTCAAGGGAATCCTGAGTTTGAGGCCAGCTTAGGCAGCATGGTAAGAAGTAGTCTTAAGGAAAATTTATATATATTTAGCAAAAGCTACTAAGATCAGTTATATTGGAGGCCTTAGAAGGGGAGGGAAGGCCTGTGTTTAAATTTTAACATTTTCCTATAAAAATATCAGTAGTGGTGCTAGGATCATTATGGTGGGATTAATGTGTTAGTAAGACGGGCCACTGCTGTTTAATGAGGAAGGCCCCTCATCTCCAGGACAGTGAAGCCTTGCCCAAGTTGGGCCCCCTCAGGGAACATCCTTTGTGCCTCAGGGGCTTCTTTTTTTTTTTTTTTTTTTGTCTTTTTGAGACAGGGTCTCCCTATGCAGTTCAGGCTGGCCTTAAGCTCACTTTGTAGCTCAGGCTGGTCTCGAACTCATAACAATCCTCCTGCCTCAGCCTCCTGAGTGCTAGGATTACAGGCATGCGCCACCACGCCCGGCATCTCAGGGGCTTCTTTTCCTCAGCTGTACATGAGGATGGTAAGGATAAGAATGAGATGAGATGGTGTAAGATTTGTCAAGCAGTGGTGCTGTGCTGTTTCCCCGCAGTCCATCCTGTCTGGGGAGCAGCCACTTGACAAGCTGGACCCACCACAGGGTTTGTCCCCCATGAAGGGCTTAGTGGCACCCCCCCAACCCACCCCTCGCCCACACAGATCTTTCAGCACATCATCCGGCGGGAGGTGACTGACGGGGACACGCGGCACCTGTCCCGCAAGTTCAAGGACTGGGCCTACGGACCGGTGTACTCCTCGCTGTATGACCTGTCCTCCCTGGACACGTGTGGGGAAGAGGCCTCCGTGCTTGAGATCCTGGTGTACAACAGCAAGATCGAGGTGGGCATTGCGGAAGGGTAGGCATGGAAAGGGGGTGTGTGGCTGGGAGCACAGACTTGGCTGGTGGGGCATGAGAATACACGCCTCTGGTCTGGGAGCTGAGTGCAAAGGAAGGGGCCGCCTAATGGTACCACCTAAGATGCCCAGAAAGTGTCTGCTGGCCCTTAAGGAAATAGGGGTTGTAGTGCAGGGTGGGCTCGATCAGAATCTTGGCTGTGTTGCTTTACCTGCTGTGACTGAGGATGATAACTTGTCCCAGCTTCCCCATTTGTAACCTGGGGAGAAGGCCAATATCACAGGGTCATTGGGAGGAGCAGAGGAGTTAATGTGAGGACACAGTATGGACACTCCATGTCAGCTGTTATCCTTAGTGGTCATTACGTGAAGTTTCAGAAGCCCTTCTCTTTCACTTAGTGTTCTGTGAACATCGTTCTGCACCATTAAGTGCTCTCCAGCAATACCAATGCCACGTGTAAATAAATGCATCACAGGCTAATGACCTGTTCCTCTGCTGTTGGTCGTTTGGGTCTTTTTGTGCTTTTAACTATGAGGAATACACTCCACAAGCATCTTTGTGGCTGCACTGTCACACAAATCCACTGTTATGAAGAAATTCAACTCATTAGAGATATTGGGTACTGCACAAATGAAGCAGAAAATGCTGGGGAATGGGCATGGGTGATCTCTCCCAGCCCTGTGCTGTGGCTCATGGCTCTATAAGCTTGATTTTCCTCACAGGACCTCCCACTTCTTTATTCCTTGAAAAGAGTGTCCTACTTGATTCAGATCAGTTTGCAGATTTAGGTTATCACCTCTGGTGCAAGCTCTGATTGATTGGTAGAGTCTACCCAGGGCACTGCATAGAGCACTCTTGTACAGGGCTCAATTATTGATGTCTGGCCTGGATTCAGAATTGGACAATTGGAGTGATTTAATCATTTACCATTTTTGAGCTACGTTTCTGTCCTGCTCCCTGGATCAGAACTTCTGAGGATGGAGCCTAGGCATTCATGTTTTTAGCTAACAACTCAGTACAGTTTACAGGTTGGAATTTGGGCACCATGAGGATAGATGTTCTTAAAGGAGCTTTCCGGTTCTGATTCTATTCTAGAACAGGGTGGGAAGGTAAGTTGAGGCAGAATTGGACAGAGCTTTGAATGATGAGCCCTGGAGTTTGGAGCACTGAATGCCCACTCAGTGCCCTGCAAGTCCTGGGGTATGTCTGGAGGGTGGCTTAAGGAAGGGAGTGCCCGGGGGGCGGGGAAGGCACATCAGAGTCGGGCCACCTGGGTCCCTGACATCCAGAAGGTGGACCCAACCCCCGTCTCTCACAGAACCGCCATGAGATGCTGGCAGTGGAGCCCATCAACGAGCTGCTGCGAGACAAGTGGCGGAAGTTCGGGGCGGTCTCCTTCTACATCAACGTGGTCTCCTATCTGTGTGCCATGGTCATCTTCACCCTCACTGCCTACTACCAGCCGCTGGAGGGCACTGTGCGTGCTTGGAGCTGGGTGGAGCTGGGCTGGCTCTGGACAGGGCCTCTTAGGCCTTGGGACACAGCTAGGTCCCCCTGGGTCCTCAGTGGGAAGGAACGGAGAAGCCCTAGGGACAGGTTGAGGGCGTTCACCTCACCAATATCCAGCGGGAGGAGACTCAGGAGGAAGCTAACCAGAGGGAAGTGTCAGAGGATCCAGATGCTTGTGGCTTGGGGAACACCTAGATCCCCCAAGGGCAGATGCCAGAGGGGCAGATGAAGACCCTGTGCCCGCTCCACAGCCCCCCTACCCTTACCGCACCACAGTGGACTACCTGAGGCTGGCCGGCGAGGTCATCACGCTCTTCACAGGAGTGCTGTTCTTCTTCACCAACGTGAGTATGTGGCTCGATGCCACCCACCCTCCTGCCCCACTCTTCCTCCTCCTCCAGGTCAGCCCTCCTCTCCCTCCTCTGCGTATTTGCACTCTTTTCTTCTCCCACCCATTTTCCTTCTCTGCGCTTTCCTATTGTCTCTGTGTCCTATTCCGCCTCCCCCTTCTATTCTTTCCTCTTTCTCTCCTTTCCTCTGCCCTACTCCTGGTTACACCCCTGTCACCAGCCTACTGTCGTCTTCCAGATCAAAGACTTGTTCATGAAGAAATGTCCTGGAGTGAACTCTCTCTTCATTGATGGCTCCTTCCAGCTGCTCTAGTGAGTGGAGGTCCCTGGACTGGCAGCACTTCATGGAGCATGGTGTGATTGGTCTGGCAGGCTGTCCAGTTTGGGGGAAAAGGGACTTCACGAGGAGTGGCAAGTCAGAGTCAGGGCAAGGTCAACACCTGATGCAGAAATACTGTACTCTGTTTGCTAGGGACTTAGCATATACACCAGACATAGGAATAATTTTAATCTCTCATGTTGGTAGTTGATTGCTAATGTCTACCTACAGTGCCATGTTTGAGGGTTTTTTATTTTTTTTATTTTTTAGTCCTAGTTGTAGAAACTCAGGGCTTTTGCATTGAGCTCCATTCCCAGCCTCCCCCACCCCTTTTTCTCTTTTTTCTCTTCAGATAAGATCTGTATTATCCAGGCTGGGCTTGAACTTCCAATCCTCCTGCCTCAGTCTACTAGAGTGCTGGGCTCATGTTTGAAAACTTGGAGCTTATGTTTGTGTTTAGTGGGAAGGACAGCTGTGACTGATTTACATTATCTACCCTGGACATCGGATGTGGGAGTTCCTGCGTGTGTGATATTCTTTAATTCCCTTTAGAATTATGAAGCACTGAAATTCATGTAGCCCCAGAGCTTCCCCTGAACCTTTATAAAGCAGTCCAAGGGGCATCACTTTGGGGTGTTGTAGGCCTTTGGGCCAATAAATACAACTGGATTGCTCTTTCATTCATTGTATGTTCTGGCTCATGGGAAGCTGAGGAGCCCAGTTGGTCCACTTTGATTTTCTTCTGGTCATCTGGAACATAGTGACATCCTGGTACCCCGGGGCACTTGGCCATGTCTCCCTCCCTAGAGTCTCATTGTCCCCCGTCCCCTCTGGCCCTCTTGTGGTCTCTGCCACCCTGTAGCTTCATCTACTCTGTGTTGGTGATCGTCTCTGCTGCCCTATACCTGGCTGGGATCGAGGCCTACCTGGCCGTGATGGTCTTCGCCCTGGTCCTGGGCTGGATGAATGCCCTGTACTTCACGCGAGGGCTGAAGCTGACTGGGACCTACAGCATCATGATCCAGAAGGTACTGGCAAGGGAACCTATGGACCTGGGTGTCCTGGACCGAGCCACACACCATGTACGTGGCTTAGATGTCTGCAGGCCAGAGGACGTGGGTACAGTGGGCAGTAGGCGTGGTGTGAGCGTGGCGGAGGGACAAGGTTGAGCTGGCAGAAGGCTGGGATGGAGGAGAGGGAAAGTGAGAAGTCACATGTCTCCCCTTTGCCTCCATGGCCCCACCCCCGGGGGCTGCAGATCCTCTTCAAAGACCTTTTCCGCTTCCTGCTCGTCTACCTGCTCTTCATGATTGGCTATGCTTCAGGTGAGCTGCGCATGTCCAGGAGGCCTGGGGAGGGGCCGGGGTGTCTGTAGGCAAGGCCGGGAACAGCTGCCCACTTGGGCTGAGGATGACAAGTGGCACTAGCTGAGATCTTCCTGTGCCAGGCCCTGGGCCGCGTGTGTTACCATCCTGGCCATGTCCTGCCCTAGCAAGCCTTTATCGTGACCTTTTAGAAGAATAGAGAGCTTAGCAAGGTCCAGTAAGTTGCCCAGCTTCAAAATGTAGTTGGTAAAAGCAGTACATGCACTATTTTTGTGAAGCAAGACATGCAAAAGTTAGTGTCTTAAGACAATCATTAATTAATTATTTATTTTTGCAGCCCTTGGGATTGAACCCAGTGCCTTTGTATTGCGCTACATCCCCAACCCTTTTTCATTTTCATTGTGAGGTGAGGCGTGTCTAAATTGTCCAGTCCAGATTCAAACTTGTGGTCCTCCTGTCTCAGCTCTTAGAATAGGATTTTAGCTGTGTGTTGCTATGCTGGGCATCTTTTAGGTTTTTTGCTATGTAGTCTAGGCCAGCCCAAAAGACTTGGCTCTTTCCCTCCCTCAGGCTGCCCACCCTGCAGCCTGTGTGCTTGGGCTTGCTCATGCGGTGGTCTCAGGGTTTCAAGAATGTGAGCAGAAGTGCTCAGGGCCATTGCCTGGCAGAGGATCACTGCTGCCTCACCCTGTCAGCCCAAGCAAGTTCAAGTCCAGGCGTGCTGCAGGGTGAGGAAGCAGGCTAGACTTGCCAATGGGAGGTGCCATATAAAGGCACATTGGTGGGGCACGGATATAAGCCCAGCACTAGCTCCCTCCCTGCAGTGTGCCTTCCCATGATGCCAAGCTGCCAACCTGAGGCATGCTGGGACTTCAGTGGTGTGGCCACAGGGGAGCGGCCAGGGTGAGGAAACTGACCGAGTCTGGAAGAGGGCATCTTCTGTCAGTGCAAAGGAGAGTGTGGCCAGCTCAGGCTGGAGCAGCCACAGTCTCTTCTGGGCAGGTTCCTCTAGGGAAAATACTGTTGACATTTGGGGCCAGATAATTCTTGTGGTGGGGGCCTCCCTGTGCATTGCAGGGTACTGAGCTATCCTCTCAATGCCAGGATCAGCCCTCCCCAGGTGCAATAACAAGTTGTTTCTTTAAAACTCTCCCCAGGTTCAGAATCAGGAGGACCCAGTTTAACTTGGCTTGGCTCATTGACTGGGTGACCTGGGGCTGGGGCGGTCACCTCCCCAGGCCTCAGCTTCTCCTCCATCAAATGGGCACGGCCCCTCCCCCTCCCAACTCCTGTTCCTCCCACAGCCCTGGTCTCCCTCCTGACCCCGTGTGCCAACATGAAGGTGTGTGACGAGGACCAGACCAACTGCACGGTGCCCACGTATCCCTCATGCCGCGACAGCGACACCTTCAGCACCTTCCTCCTGGACCTCTTTAAGCTGACCATCGGCATGGGCGATCTAGAGATGCTGAGCAGCACCAAGTACCCTGTGGTCTTCATCATCCTGCTCGTCACCTACATCATCCTCACCTTCGTGCTGCTGCTCAACATGCTCATCGCCCTCATGGGGGAGACGGTGGGCCAGGTCTCCAAGGAGAGCAAGCACATCTGGAAGCTGCAGGTCGGGCCAGGACCCGCATGCCCTGCCGAGGCCTTCAGCCTTCCGCTTGGCTCCTGCAGCCACCTACTCTGCCTCCACTTCTTTGTGAAATGGGCAGCCAAGGCTGCTGCCTACACCCAGGGCTGCCTGGTACATTTTATAGGGGCTTCTGGCCCAGCCCATGGGATCTAATTGGCTCCATGCAAGGTGACTGAGTAACCTCTGTTGGCACCACAAATGCTTAGAGAGTACCTAAATCCACTCTCTGTTTCTGTAACTAAATACTTAAGACTAGGTGATTTATAAAGAAGTTTATCTGGCACATGATCCAGAGGCCGGAAGCTCAAGCATGATGCTACACCTGGCCACAGCTTCCCTGCTGCTCCTTAATGTGGCAGAGGGAGTCTCATGGCGGGGCAGAGCAGGCGTGCTAGCTCAGGTCTCCCTCCCCCTCTTAGGAAGCCACAAATCCCATCACAGGCCCCATCCCTGACCTCATCTAAGCCTAATCACTTCCCAGAGGCTCCACCTCCCACTGCTGTTTGCCTATGACTTTGGGATTAAGTTTCCAGCACATGAGTTCTTGGGGACACATTGAAGCCATAGTAGACAACAGGAGCCTCTTTCCCAGGGACCCACGCTGAGCCTGGGGCAGCTCCTGTTCCCTGCATGACTCAGGAAGCGAGCCTCGTATGGTTGGGGGTGTGTGGGTGTGTTGCCATGGGGGGCTTTTACCTGTGCAGGTGGGGCTTCCTCACTGCCTGAGCACGCCTGGGCACTGAGGAGCAGCCACGCGGAGGCTGGCTTCCTGGGCGCAGGGCGCAGAGGGCTGCATGTAGTTCTTAGCCACAGCATTTCCTATACACAGTGCCACCACCAGACCTGACTCAGAGGGGAAAGCCGAAGGCTTTCTGGATGAGGGAAGTGGCGTGGGCCTGCTCATAAGCCACACTGCTTACCTCCATAGGCCTCAGTTTCCCTGATGGGTGTGTAACTCATGAGATGCCACCTGGAGCCTGTGGACTGGATCTGTCCAATAAAGATTCAGTTTTTGTCCAGACCCACCCTTTTAAAATTTTTTAATGTAAAATTTAATCATTGGTTTCCATACAAAAGGCCAGCTTTCTGTCCTGTGAAAAGTTGGATGCCCAGCCACATGGGGCCCTCCTGCCTGGCAGCCCCGTTCACATGGGGCATTTTCTTTCTGGCATGCCTCAGTCCCCTGCCCACCCCGGTGACTCCCACACCATGTGGTGACCGAGGATGTGTCCCAGGCCTAGATAGCAGCCCCCCTGTGTCTCCGTCCTGCCTCCTTCTTTCCTCTGCTGCCTTCTTCCTGTGACTAGTAGAGTTTACGAAGTGTGTTTCTAGAGCAGTAGAGGCCATGGCGCTCTGCCCACCCTGGTCTCCAACTACTTCCTGTCAGGGCAGCCGGTTTGTGCTAGACAGTCACCAACATCTCACCCTGCCTGTTCCCCACAGTGGGCCACCACCATCCTGGACATCGAGCGCTCCTTCCCTGTGTTCCTGAGGAAAGCCTTCCGCTCTGGGGAGATGGTGACGGTGGGTAAGAGCTCAGACGGCACCCCTGACCGCCGGTGGTGCTTCAGGTGAGCGGGCTCCAGTCTGCACTCCCTGCCTTTCCAAGCACTATAACTTCCAGAGGCCCCTGTCATTCAGCGGTAGCGGGTGACCTTGGGAGAGCCAGTTCCTGTGTCCTGCCTCCATTTTTTCATCTGTGAAATGGGTATGCTGTAGCATCCATGCCCAGCTGTGCCTGTGGGCAGATTGGCCTGTAACACATGCTTGGCCACTGATAGATGCTCATCAGTTGGTCTTATCACTTAAGGGGAATCATTCTTTGTAAAGACACTTCCTGCGTAGAGTATAGGCATGGTTTGGGAGGTGGGCATAAAACCATCACCTCATCTGTGAAGTGGGGACATTCACGCAGCCACCAGCCAGGCATGGCGCCACATACCTGTAACCCCAGCTGCTTGGGAGACTGAGGCAGGAAGATTCCAAGTTCAAGGTCCGTTTAAGCAACTTGGGGAGAGCCTATCTCAAAACATGAATGAACGAATGAACGAACGAATGAATGAATGAATGCATCATTCATGAATGAATGAAAAAGGCTGGGGATGCAACCCAGGATGTAAGGTCCTGGGTCCAGTCTCCTTCCTATATAATAATTATAATAATGGCAACTACTTCCAAGTCAGCTAGTCAGTTCTGCTCAGACTAAATCCACATGGGCCAGGGAGATAGCTCAGCAGAATAAGTACTTGCCTAGGAAGCACAAGTTCCTGAGTTCAATCCCCAGTGCCAGAAAAAAACAAACATGAATCTAGAACTTAAATCTTAACCCTGTAACACAGCAGTTTTGTCATCTTAGAAAAACAACCTAATATACTGTTCCTGTAAACTGGGAATGGCACATGCGTCTTCTTTGTTGAGCCCTGACTTGTATCAAGGACTAAAAAGAAAAAAGAAAAAGAAGAAAAGAAAAGAAAAAAGAGAAGTTGTAAGGGAAGTTACAAAAAATTAGTTTAGAAAGTAAAAATTAGAGGTGGGGGAGATACCTCAGTAGAATAAGCACTTGCCTGGCAAACGCAAGGGCCTGAGTTCAACCCCCAATTTTGAAAAAAAAAAAAAAAAAAAAAAAAGAGAAGAAAGTGAAAATTATATAGACCCAGTCTTAACTGGCCCAAGGAACTCTTGACTTTACCAATAGTAAGAAAGAGTGCATCCCTTAATGAAAGACTGGATTAACAAACTGTGGTATGTCCATGCCCTGCAATGTTATTTGACCATTAAAAAAAAAAAAAAATCTGGTACTCAAGTTGGGTGTGGTGATGCATACCCATAATCCTAGCTACTTGGGAGGCTGAGGGAGAAGGATTGGAATTTAGCCATGTAGAGAGACTATCTCAAGAAATTAACATGTTGGGCCTGTAGCTGTGTGCAAAAGCCCTGGGCCCAAGCCCCAGCACTACCACCACCACCACCAAAATATTAATAAATAAATAAAGTTGTCCTGCTCCCTCCTATAGCATGGAAGAACCTCCAGAACACAAAGCAGAGCTAGCGAGATAGCTAAGCTTAGGCAGGCGCAGGGGACCGAAGTTCAGTTCCTGGCACCATCTGCCACACTATCCCCACCCTCAGGGTGGGCTCAGCCAGCGCCGCCCCCCCCCCAAAAAAAAGGAACACAAAGCTCAGTGAAAGAAGTCACTTGCTGTACGAGTCCACTGTATGAACAGTGTGGCACAGGCTAACCCACAGAAGTAGGTCACCAGGGTGGGGAGAAGCTCTGAGGGACTACTTAATGGTGGTGGAGGCTGTTTGGTCAATGGAAGCGTGTTGGAAACGGGAGCTATGATTGTGTACCATTGTGAGAGCACTTGATGGTGCTGAGTTTGATGCTTCAGTGTGGGTGAAATGAGCTGGGTGTGGTGGTGCACCTCTGTCACCTCAGCTCCAAGAGGCTGAGGCAGGAGGATTGCAAATTTGAGCCCAGCCTGGACAATTTTGCAAGACCCTGTCTCAAAAATGCATACTTACATACATACAGCTGGGAATGGAGTTCGGTATCAAGGTCCTGGGTTCAGTACCCAATATCACCCTCCAGAAAGAGGATTGAAGTGACAGACTGGGTTATGTGTATTGCGCCATTGTAGAAACATGGGAAAGGGGTGCTAGGGTAGGGAAGTGACTGCGGGAGGGGGAGCACCTTCCCTTTAGGGCTTTCCTGACCCTTGCTTGGCCCTGACAGGGTGGATGAGGTGAACTGGTCTCACTGGAACCAGAACTTGGGCATCATCAATGAGGACCCGGGCAAGAGCGATACCTACCAGTACTATGGCTTTTCGCACACCGTGGGCCGCCTCCGGAGGGGTGAGCAGGCTTGGGGGAGCAGGGCCCGTCTGTCCCTGTCACTTGGGTTTTTTTTTTTTTTTTTTTGGCAGAACCGGGGATTGAACTCAGGCCCTTGCGCTTGCCAGGAAAGCGCTTATTCCACTGAGCCATCTCCCTGACACCTGGTTGTTTTGAGGAGTCTTATCTGCATTCTGGGACTTGGTGTCCACATTGTGGGATGGGAGTGGGGGCAGGCCAGCTGGTGAATGTCCATTGCTGCTGAATGCCTGGGCCACTACATGGTGGCCCCACACTGGCCCTCCTGACACCAGTGGTCTGGGGAGATAGGACAAGGAGGACAGGTCTGGGCCATCCCTGTGGTGGAGAAGTCCCTCTGTCTTTGCACTGCATCTCGAGGGAGAGGACAGGCCCCAGGCCCCTGACCAGGACTCGTATCCTGGTTCCTTAATGCACTTTTGGGTGGGCACTTAGTCTCCCTCAGCCACACTTTCCAAGGCTATAAAGTAGGCCTAAGGCCCTCTTCCCATTACGTCTCTGTGCCCGACCCTGGATGCCATGGTCACTCACCAACTCATCCTCTCCCCACCTTCCGTCCAGATCGCTGGTCCTCAGTGGTGCCCCGCGTGGTAGAGCTGAACAAGAACCCCAGCCCAGATGAGGTGGTGGTACCTCTGGACAACTTGGGGAATTCAGGCTGCGATGGCCACCAGCGGAGTTACCCCCCAAAGTGGAGGACTGATGATGCCCCTCTCTAGGGCTGCAGAGGGTCCTGCCCCTCACACCTGACCGTTTCTAACTCACCTGCTGCTCCTGCAGCTTCTCCCAGTGTCCCACATACCTGCCTGCAATCCAGAGGCGAGGGCCCATGGAGAAGCTAGGGAGCCCCCAGGACCCTCTGGCCCCCATTCCCCCACCTCCAGGGCTGTCTGTCTCACTCCCATGGAGTCACCTAAGCCTCGTAGGCCTCTGCCCGACCCCTGCCCTGCCTTGCCGTTATTTATTGCCCTGCTCTCAGGAAAGCATGGACAACCCCACCTGGGCCAGGGTGTGCCCTTGGTTCTTGTGGCCTGGCCTGTCTGGGCCTGAGTTGACCAGGTGGCTTCCCCAGGTGCCCGGCCTTGGGCCGGATTGCATTGTCTGTGTGTCATGTTCTTTGGTGTCTGTCACCCATTGGAGCTCAATAAATGTTCACTCGTGGATGGTAAAGATGGTGGGGTGGGGTATTGGTGACAGACACAGGGTGACGGGGGATGCTGGGAGTGCCAGTGGGGCAGGTGAGTGTGTGAACAGAGCATCGTGCTGAGGGTGGCCTCTAAGGTGGCTGTGGCAGTCATGGTGGCCTAGGGTGGGGCTCTGACTGGTGTGGTCACCGGGAAGGTGATGCCAAACGCTGCTAGTGAGCAGGTCCCTGGCCCTGTTGGGGGACAGAGCTGTTCTGATCAGACAAACACGGGGTAAAGGCTGCCATCAGAATAGGGCTGTGGGGGGCCACTCTAGAGGTAAATGTGTCTTTCGGGAAGGGCCAGAGACAGGCCGGCTGACCCCAGAGAAGGTCTGGGCAGAGGAGCAGCATGTAGTCCTCTTTCCTCAGCGCTAGCTAAGGTGAAGACACTCTCTGCTTATTGGGTTGGGTTCTCCCGAGTTGGCTAGAAGTCAAGATGGCCACCTGGGCATGTCACTCCTTGCAGACACATACTGGCGACCAAGAGAAGCCCTCTTTGCCTTAGGCGCCCATCAGGCAGGGATAGTGAAGGGCAGGGATTGTTCTAGAAGGCTTTGCATTTGAGGTCAAGAGCGGACATGTAGTCTTGCCTGCATTTCTTCAACTAAAAAAATGGAGGTAGCCTTTGTGAAGATGGAGTGATTCTCTGGGCTCTTCAGAGAGGACTGTGGTTGTGACGTTCATGCACAGCTTGTGACTGAGGGAACAAATAACAGAAAACTGCCACTGGCTGAATGAAAAGGAATACTAATAGCTGTAGCAGATCACCAATCAGGAAGGGAGCAAGGCTGGCCAAGTGTCTCTGATTCGCTAATGGCCCAGTTCTGCCGCTCATTCATCCCTTCAGCACCTGTGCGTCAGGTGCCAACACAGTGCCAGGTACTGTGCTAAGCAATAGATGTATGGCTGTGATGGCTCCCACTGGCTTCCCTCAGGGAGACAAGATGGCACCCTAGATCCAGGCATCCCACCTAGATCCAGGCACAATGAGAGGAAGAATAACAATGGCTCTTTTCTTTTTTTTCTTTTTTTTTTTTTTTTTTTGCAGAACTGGGGATTGTGCTTGCTGGGGAAGTGCTTACTCCACTGAGCCATCTCCCTGGCCCCAAGATGGTTCCTTTTATGCAGAAAAAAATTTTCCCTGAAGCCCCTCAGCTGGATTCTCCTCTTGTAGGCCAGTGTCCTGTCATGTGTCTCCTGCATTGGTCCAGTCACCAAGCAGGAAGCAGCAACTGAACTGACTGAAAAGCAGACAACAGAGGAAGGAAGGGAGCCCAACGAGATTTAGGTTCTGTGAGAAAATGGGGTGGGGGGAAGATTCCACATTGCCTAGGCAACTGGTACCCTCTGCTGTGGTCCTTCTTGGGGGTCCACCCTCCACCTTCAGCACTGTCTTGAAGAACAGCTGTAGCTCCTTATGGGCGAGTGGAATCACAAAATCAAAACACTCCCCACTCAGCAGGACTTGGTAAGTACTTCATTAGCATAAAACAGTTTTAGAAAGATGATGAAGTAGTGCTGGCTATGAATTCTCCTCTAAATACACATTTAGCTTCCTGTTAACTATTTAAAAGTGTCCAAGTCCTTGAGGTTTTCTGTTTGTTCCAATGTTTTATTTTCCTTTATTGTTTGGCACCAGGAGTCAAACCCAGGGCTGCACACCTACTAGGTCCAGTGGGATCTTAAAGCTGACCCTTTTCCATATTCTGGAAAGTTCTGGACATGTGAACAGAATATTTTTATTTTTTTATTTTTATTTATTTTTTGTCTTTTTCGAGATAGGGTCTCACTATGCAGTTCAGGCTGGCCTTAAGCTCACTTTGTAGCTCAGGCTGGTCTTGAACTCACAACAATCCTCCTGCCTCAGACTCCCGGTGCTGGAATTACAGGCCTGCACCACCACGCCCGGCTTTGAACAGAATATTTTTAACGGACATATTTAGAGACTGAAACATAGTTTGAAAATATTCTCTTTTAAGTTCTCAGAACTTCTTGATGGTGTCCAGGCCACAATTTGGTGCTTCTACTTTTTCCAGTTCCACAGTTGAATTCAGGGTCTGGCACACACTAGGTATATAACTACAGAACCACAAAAACCAGCAGCCCAGCCTTTCTTGTGGTACTGGGGACACTCAACTACTGAGCTACATTCCCAACCCCTCATTTTATTTATGTGTTTTAGTACAGGGTCTACAAAGTCTCACTACACAGATCAGACTTGTAGTGATTCTCCTGTTTTCAGCCTCCCAAGCTCTGGGATTACAGGTGTGTGCCACTATGTCCAGTCCACTACATTCATTTATGAGTAAAAACTTTGATGACTTAGGGAGCTGCATTAGATGAATAAAAATTCACAGACTGATGACTATGTTATGGACTGATACTGGGGATCTTCTCTATCCCCACCTTACCCCCCTCTCACCACTACACCTACACACTTCTACTTCCAGACTTCCTGGATGGGAGGGAGGCTCATGCCTCTGATGGCCTAAGAAAGCACCATCTTTAGTTTAAGATCCTACTTTGAGATTCCTCACTCATCCACCTTGTCTGCCCCTCTCCAAGCCAAAGTCCCTTGGTTCCTCTAGGATTCCTCAGGCAGCCACGACAGCTACCATGTATGGAGTGCCTGTGGTGATCCTGACCCCAGCACTCAGTTCCTGCCATGCCACAGTGTCTCTAGGGCTGAGGACTTGTCACTCAGCATGTCAGTGGGAGAGGCAGGGTTTGAACCTGAGGCAGGACAGACAGTCTCTGATGTAAGATGGTTCCACTTTGAGTTTTCTGATTTACAGTGGTGCAAGAAATGATTCACACTGAGCAGGAACCACACCTGGTCTTTTTCTGGGCCAGCAGCAGATGGCAGAAGGTGCAGGAAACAAGTGAATGTAAGAGTGCGTTGCTGAGCTATGGTGTTCCCTCATGGGCTTCTTGGGGTGTAAGTCAAGCAGCACCTGCCACTCCCAAGCCCCAGCCAAGCCTCTTGCCCTGATTTCATTCAGTTTTCTGGGGAGTCCTAGCAGGTGGGGAATAAGTTTCATTCTTTTCAAACAAGGCTCAGAGGTGAACGGGCCTGCTTGGGGTCACACTGGTATCTGGGGAGTGCAGGTGTGAGTCCAGGTGCTGATTCTGGTGTTGACAAATACCCTTTCCTCCATAACTTACTATCTTTCCCTTCTCAACTGCTTGGCTGAATGAGTACTAAAAGTATTAGGAATATTTCTTTTTTTGGTGGTGGTGGTACCAGGGACTGAATGCAGGACCTTGCACTTGCCAGGCAAGCACTTATTCCACTGCGCTATCTCCCTAGCCAGGAATTAGGAATATTTCTAAACAATAATTTTTTTTTTTTTTTTTTAATCCCTGGGCCTTAAGTGAACACATCAGATGTCTCTGGCTTGATCTTAGCGTTTCTACATACATCACCTTATTTAAGCCTCACTGTGATCCTATAAAGTTGGTATTTTTAATACCTCATCCTATTGCTTCAGATATTACTTAGTTGTTTTGGTTGCGAGTGATAAATTGGTTCACATCAGTGCAAAAGAACAGGCTATTCTGTCTTCAAGCGTGACTGGATCAAAGGGCACCAAGGGTTAGACTCTTGTGTGCCCCTCAGCTCTGCCTTCCCGTGGGGTAGCTTACTTCTCAAGTGGGAATAAGGAGTTCTTACTACCTCGACAGTCTCAGAGAAGAGTTACTTATTTCCTAATCATCCCACTGAAATAAATCTCAGGACTGCCTCTTATTGGAGCAACTGGGGTCACGTGTCAACTCCTGGACCAATCACTGTGGCCAGGGGAGCAGGATGGTCCCTGATTGGTCAGGCCCGAGTCTGGCGCCAGGGACGGGGCTAGAGTTTCTCAGAACCCAGACTAGAGAAAGACGACTTCTCTGAGGAAAGGTGAGTGTTTATACGAGCGTAGACTATATCAGCACACCGATGTCCACTCCTCTTTTCACCCATGACCTTTGCTGTGAAACCACTGTCCTGTCACAGCCAGTAAATCCTAATTTTCCCACACCTGGGTCTGACCATGTAACCTGTGCTGGCCAATGGGGTGCGAGCAGACATATCTGGCCAGCACTGCCCCCTAGGATGAGAGCCAGGAGACCCTGGCTCCTTGGTGAGACAAGAATGGTTTTGGGTACCATACCACTGACGTATGCGCGTGAGTGCGTGCGTGCGTGCGTGCGGGCGGGCGTGTGTGTGTGGTGCAGGGAGCAGTTGGTAATGATATAGATACTAGGAAAAAGGGTAAATAGAACACAACACACACCCCCAACCAGGAAAGTTTACAGTATTTGTGTGTGTGTGACCTATTTATTTTTATGGCACATCCCCAGTCTCTTTCATTTTTTATTTTGAGACCTGGCCTCACCCAGTTACTAAATTACCCAGGCTGAGCTTGCACTTGTGAACCTTCTGCCTCAGTCTCCCTCTCAGAGTGCTGGGATTACAAAGGCACGTGCCACTGCAGCTGGCTTGATTTCTTTTGTAGAGCTGAGAAAATTAAGGCTCAGAGAGGCTCCCGGAGCATCCAGCTGGTAAAGGAGTAGGCTTTGAACCCAGGTACTTGACCGTGCAAGATGGGGGATGAGTGAGAGGTCAGGACCGAGTCCTATGGTAGAAACTCTGGCTGTCACCTGCCACTTTTATCGAGTCCCCTAGCCCGCCAGCTCTCTTTAGTGGCCTCTTTCTTCGAACATACCACTACTTTCATTCCAGCAGGGCTTTCCTATTATGTGCATGTATGTGTATTTAATAATGATAAAGCACTTGTATGTCATATTTGACAGGACGGCTTTTTCTCCTCCCAAGTTTAAAGCACTACTGGGAAATAATTAGTGGTACTGGAGGCAAAAACAAAGGGATCCCATCAGAAAAGACAGTCTCCAAACCTCTCGGATCTTAATTGAACAATTACCTCTTATGCCTATGAATAGTTCATTATTACATGCCCTGTTATTATTAGCTGTTATTATTGTTTTAGATGAATGCTGGGGATTTTATTTAATCAAAAGCCATATTCAGCCACACTGTTCATCTCTTCCGAATGCATGCTTGTGACATTTCCAAAGGCGATAATGTCATAGTCGGCAGTGAGTCTCCGCAGCTGGCCCAGATAACGGTGCATTTGGATCATTTCCGGTGTTTGGATGGGCCAATTCAGTACTCCAGGACTGTGCTCATACTGTTATTAATTTTCAGCTCCCTGGCAGAAGCATCTGCATGAGAATCAAGTGCCTCATACCTTTTATACTTGAGGAATCCACAGTCACTGGGGGTGATGGGAGGAGCTTTGTTAAGCTCAAGCTTTTGAGACAAGAGCAGAGGCAGGGTGAGGACACAGCCAGAGGACAGGGCCAGGGAGGTGGGCGGCAGTGGAGACCCAGGCCCCAGAGCCTTCAGCAAGTCCTCAGGCTGGGAGGGCTGTGTGTGTGGAGCGGCCTCCCGCAGGGTGAAGCACAAGAACCCCAGTGAGGCTCCTGCCCTGTGGTAGGGTCTGTGGGAACTCAGGTCTCAGGAACCATGGATGGAAGGTTCTCGATGGGAACTGCTCCCTCCTATTCCTGACACACAACATCTGGTTTTGCTCAGTTTTCCACTCTTCACAGTTTGCTGCTTCTCCAAGCCAATCACTGTGATTCTATTTCTCTTACTAGCTATGGGTACAGGAATGGCCATATGATCCAGTTGATCCATGAGCCAAGAAGGCAAGTCTGACAGGGAAGGGGGAATTCTGGGAAAGAAAGAGAAATACACATAACAGGAATGGTCTTTTTTTTTTTTTTTTTTTTTGGCTGGGGACTGTCAGGTCTGGTAGTGTGATATGTGGAGCTGCAGCAGCCATTTTATGACCAAGAAGCAGATTGCCTGACCAGCAAGATGAAAAGAACATGGGTCCTTTGATGCCACCATTGAGCTGCTGAATTAACCAACCCTGGGGCATCCTCCCTCATGATTATTTGAGGTAGTACTTTTTTTTTCATTTAAGTCAGTTGTCAGGATTTTCTGTTACCAAACCAAAATCATACAGATGCAAGTACATTTATATAATTGTCCCTATTTTAGAGTTGAAGAAAGTAAGACAAGGAAACATTCATGCCTAAGGTTCTGCAGCTGGACCTGGGTGGAGCCAGAATTTGAACCTTCTGTCTTAGGATGAACTTTCTAGGAGGTGGTGGGAGTGTGTGTGCGAGTGTGTGCGTGCGTGTGTGCATGCATGTGTGTGTGTGTGTGTGTGTGTGTGTGTTGAGCCTTTTCAAAAGTGGCCATTTTCTTTTTTCCCCAGCAGCTGGTTGCCATAGCTCCTGATGGGCGAGAACCAGGGATCTGGGTGAGGGTGGCATTGACCTCAGCACCACCAGGTCCTCAGCGATTCCAGGGAGGACTCCTTGCTCTCTGCACCCCTTGGGTCCCACTGGACTGCTTCTGGCCCATGCTGGGCGGGGCTGTGGAGAGCCTGGAGACTGGCCACCAGGGGACGCTGTGGCCACACCTGGGGCAGCCTTGGCAGAGACCTGAGGGAAATGAACCCTGAACCCCGGCACCCGATTGAGAAAAGCCTGCCTGTGAGCTCTGGAGAAGTAGGCCCCAAGTCTCTGAGACTCAGGAAGGACACCTGTCCCTGAGGAGAGAAGGAGCTTAGACACTTCCAGAAGATTTAGGATCCAAATTGCTGTGTGCCCACAGGCAAGTTGCCTTCCCTCTCTGAACCTCAATTTTCTTTTCCAAGTGGGGTCCTCAAGCCACATCTCAAATGCAGCTTCCTCCCTCCTGTGGAAGCTCTGCCCCTTCCTCTCTGCCTAGTTCAACATGGTAGACAGAAACCTTTTAGGTTTCTTGTCCAGACAAGGCCCAGGTCAGGATTGGGTCCTAGCCCCTATTTGACTATAAGCCCCACTCATGTGGCAGCTGGGGAAACTGAGACTCAGGGCAGAAGGAAGGCACTCCATTCCCCACTTGCAATTCAAGAGTATTTCTTGAAGTCTTTTTTCTTGAGTTGCTAATAGATACATTAAATATTAAAGGTTAAAGGAGAGAAATGCTTATGTGCAGGACTTCACAGAACCTTTAAAATACTGAAGTGATTTGTGCATTGGCAAGAATGGGTCTATACAACTCTTTCTCAGATTCTTTTAACTCAGAAATTATTTTGTGCCATCGGAGCTGGAATCTGGGCCTTCCCATGTGCCAGGCAAGTGCTGTACCTCTGAGCTACATTCCCCAGCTCTATTTCTCAGTTCTTTGATAAATCTACTTTTGGAATCAGCTGGACAAGGTGACATCTTGAAGAGTACACCTAATTTAGCTATGTGTGCCATCTCTAAGATCTCTCTGTGCTGCCCCTCAGGGTTGAATTCCCATCTCCTAAGTTCAACCTGCCTGACAGACAGGGTCCAGGCTGGCCTGAGACTCACAGCAATCCTCCTGCTTCAGCCTTCCGAGTGCTGGTCTTACAGGCGTGCACCTCCATGACCAGCAAGGGTGTTCCTTAACTTAAAATGGTCTTATATTATGATAAATGCATTGGTTGAAAATATATTTTTATTTTTTCAGAACTGGGGATTAGACCCAGGGCCTTCCCAGTGAGCCACATCCTTAAGACCTTCTGTATTTTTTTGAGACAAGGTCTTGCTAAATCACCAAGCTGCCCAGGCTAAGTTCCAACTTGTAACCCTCCTGCCTCAGGCTCCCAGAGTGGGGAGCATAGGTGTGCACAGGGATGGGGAGTGCTTTAAGAGCACCACCCATGTGCTATGCAGGCACAGCACGGCACAGGTGTGCGGGACAGTGGGACAGGATCCGAGCTTGCGGATTGGCTCAGTGTTGAGGCTGCGGCCTAGAGTGCCTGGCAGGGCTGATTGGAAGTGATAGAGCCCCGAAGTTCAAAGTGGTCAACTGGTGTCAACTTCCTGGGGGAATGTGTAATCTAAGAGCAATGTGAGTGGAGAAAAGGTGAAACCACCTGGAAAGGTCGGTGTCCCCTGTGGATTTGCGGGGACCCTCTGTGCCTGGGACTACATGGGTCTTATGTAGTGAGAGGCAGGGACCTCATGGCCGCTGGGGCATCTGGACAGTAAGTGTGTGTGGTGGTGACATGGACTGGATCAGTGGGGGTGTAGGCCTAGGAGGGTTCTGTGTGTATGTGTGTGTGTATGTGTGTGGGGGTCCTACCTGGGCTCACTCAGAGCTCAATCCTCTGGTGGGTTGGCCTGGCCTGGGCCTCCTCCCCCACAGAAAGTCCCCCTTGCCTTCAGGAGCCAAAGCGCCAGTGCCAGGATGGCAGGGTTTGGCGTTCTCTGCTCGGCCCAGGGGCTCCCAGCTCTGGCAGTGGATGGGATGGCTGTGTTCCCTCCCAGCCACTTCTCCATTCTCATCCCTGGCTGCATGGCTTTGGGCCTATCCACCAGTAGGCCTCACGGGCCTTAGCTCCAATAAATGTGCACCTGCATGGTGGGAGGTGGTGGCGTCTGGTGGCCAGGTTGCCTTCCTATTGCAAGACCATGGGCTGCCAGTGATTATAACTTTGGGGTATTTCCTGTCCCGCTGTGCTCTGTGTGCAGACTGTGCCCATATTCCCACTAGAACAGGTACAAAAGAGGGCCCTTCATGACCAATCATGCAGCTCCCAATGGGGAAACTGAGGCCCAGGTTGATGGGACCCAGCCAGGGCAGAACGCACCCCGGCCCCGTGCACTGAGCAGGAGGGGGGTAGATCCTCTGCCTAGGTCACACATGGGCACCTAGGTGACCTGAGAGGGGGACAGGTTGGTGCTTGGGTGGCTTCACAGTGGCTCCCAGAAAAGCTGGGAGCTGTGGCCTCCTCCCTGCACACTGCCTGCCCTGGGCATTGGGGCCCTCAGCTCTCTGTGGCACGGTCTTCTTGGGGAAAGGCAGGCTCAGGGCACTCATGGGAGCTGGTCTACTTGCTCTGGATGCCCAGGTGGGCTTCAGTGATGTGGGTGTGTACACCTGGTTCTCTCACTGGCCCTGTGGGGACCCTCTATAAATGGGCATAATCTCATCACCCACCTGATAGGGTTTTTTGTGAGACTGGGGCTAAGTGAGGCCAGACAAGAACTTAAGGCATGGCTGTTTATGCTTGTAGAAGCCAGGAAGACTGCTCCTGATGGCTAGCTGACTTTCCCAGCCTGGCCCCCAGCAGGACCTGGGCCTCTGTGCACAGTGGGCTGCATGTTGCCCATCTAGGCTCACAGACCTAGATGTGGGGCTATGTGTGCTTCCCGATTTGGTGACACCCTGCTCTCCGTGGATACCCTCCCTTCTGCTAAGCAGTCAGGGTTCAAGGCACAGACAGAAGGCCAGCCTTGGGTGAGGGCTGCAGCTGACCCAGACCATGTGTTGGGTCAGTAGGCCAGGCTTGAAGGGCAGGAGGACACAAGGGCAGGGATAAGCGACGAGGAAGCCTGGCTTTTTATGGACCTGCTGTGTGGTCTTGGGCAGCTCACGTCTCTGAGCTGGAGTGTCTTGCTCTCTTAACACCTTCAGTCTTACAAAGGTGTCTGAGGCTCAGAGATGGAGCGCCCAAGGAATGCTGAGCTCCCCAGGACCAGTGATGCCTGTTGCAAACCTCCAGGTTCCAGGGCACGGTGGGTGTGGGCTGGGTATCCACCCAGCTAGGAGACAGCCTGTCCAGTCAGTTCTGATGCTGGAGCTGTATCCCCAAACCAGAAATAGCCCCGGGAGGGAACACAGGCAGAAGGGCGTCCTCAGACTGCCAGAGAGGCCACGAACCAGTGCTCAGCTGCACCCTGACTCCACTGTGCACTTATGCCAGCCCATGCCCGCGGTGGGGACCCCCGG
>PVKA01029431.1:0-21785 GCA_004027165.1 Ctenomys sociabilis
ATATATATATATATATATATATATATATATATATATATATATATATATATATATATATATATATATAAAGGTAGCTCACTCAGAGATCTTGGGGCCTGGGGCTCCAGATGGTGCAGAGCATGTAGAGTGAAGCCAAAGGCTTACCCACACACTGACTGAACAGTAGTTGCGTGAATTGGGTGCTGAGAGAGTTGGAAAAATTCACACTTGCTCGGTGGGCTTGTGGGCAGGGCCCTGTATTTTGTTTTTAAAAAATTTTGTTATACATGTTTGCAATACAACAAACAATTACATTCATCAGGGATTTAGGTACATTTTTATATACAATTTAATTATTTTCATGTCTCTTTCATCTCATAAGCATATCTCATTGTTTAATTTTTTAAAAGAGAATACAGAATATTAATGAAAAGAACATTAGAAGCAATTAGAATTTTACTAAACAAAATAATACGAATTCAACAATGCTTGTTGTATTGCATAGTGCTACCTTCAACTTAATTGTTTAGATTTCCATATATATGCATACAGAATTGGTAAAAATGTTATAAGAAATTAAAAAGGAGAAGAAAAAAAATTTAATGATTGACTGCTCCTTTCCATAGATCAGCAGAAATCAGCTGATTCAGGGTTTCTCATGGAAAGAGCTCTTTTCCTGACTTTTGTAGTCTAATACTTCTTTGGACTCTTTACTTTTCAGGACCTTGACACCAGCTTGAGAAGCCATGCTGATTATTTTGAAGAGCATCTCTAAAGTTAGAGTTCTCTGATTCTTTTCTTGAGTCAACTGAGTTTAAGCACTCTGAGAAAAATAGCCCATTGATGATATGCATTTCTTAGGACTGTGTGTGTGGCCATTATCCAAGGCATTCTCCATACATAATTAGATATATCTCTTTCTCTCCTCCCTCTCCTGTCATTCTCCTCATCTCAGTATTTTCTTCCCTTTGAACAGATTTTTTCCTTTTCCACAGAAACCATGTGTCTTTCAGATTTTGTGTACTCTTTTCGGTTTTTGCACTAGGGAGACAATGTTTGCACATGCGGGTGCATATTTCATTTTAGTGAAGAATTTTTCCTATAGTTTTGAAAAGACCTTTAATTTTTTTCCTGTTCATGCCCTCCACTCATGGAAGTTCTTCTGGATACTGAAAGGTTGGTTTTCTCTTATGTTCATTTATCTTCACATTTATCTTCTCAACTGGCAGTAATTCTTGCTTCTGCATCTATTTTCTATGACCAGGTTCTTCTCTGTGAGGCTGAGCCATGCGTTTCCTTCCAGCTGGCCACCTGGTAGTCACTCCGATAGCGTTATCTTTTTTTCTTTTTACTCATAATTCAGCTGGTGATAAAATCCTGAGAGTGGAGCCCAGCGTGGCAGTCCTATGGGCCCCTGGCATGATGACCTGCCATCTTTTCATGTAGATATTATCTTCACTAGAGATATCAAGATATCTTGTGGAGTCCTAGCTTACAATAAGTCTTCATATCTACTTTTATACTCAATATACATCATGGTTTCTGATCCACAAAAATTCTTCTTTTTTTATCTTTTAAATGATAATTTTATTCTGGTATTGATTTGTATTTTTGTAGTAACCCTCAGTTTAAGTATAATTCTATTAAAATTATTGTATATATTTAAGGTTCATTCCAAGGGGTTCTGATAGACATATACATAATGAAGTAACAAATATATGAAGTAAGCAAATTAATGTATTAATCACCTCATATAGTTACATTCTTTTGTGTATGTTATGAGAGCACTTAAAATGTACCTTTTGTTAATTTCTCAGGGTATAGTGCAATGTTATTTTTTATATTAATTTTATTGAGAAAGAAGTAGCAATGAGACAGTTTCAAAACAGGTTAGTAGGACAGTTACATATTGTTGTCTTTGTAGTAATTATTCATAATACAAGATGCAGTCATGATATTTTGCCTAAACATGATTAGTTCAAAACTTTCTTCTCATTGAACTAAGAGAAAGTAGCTTTATATCTATGCTAACTATTTTTTGTGTATATCTACATATATATATATATATTTTTTTTTTTTTCTCACTATAAAATGGACCACCATTTACATTCCCCTTTTTTGTTTACTTTTGTCAGAGATGGGTATTCCATTGCCATTCATATATTGTAGGTACATAAAAATTCTTTTATTTACACATATTTGTTAAAGTCTTCGGAATTTAGAGATCAGGCTGGGAAAGTTGACATTTATGACCTTTAACATATGCCATGCACTGTTCTAAGTGTCTACGGTATATAAACACATTTATTCCTTGCATAATTCCTACCACGTAGGTCTTATTCTTTATTTAGATTAGGATAATGAGTCACAGAGATATCAAGTGTCTTTCTCAAGGTCACGGAGCATTGCTGAACTGAGGTCTTGTTTTAAAAATCCAGATCTAAAGCTTCACTTTGCCTTCTTCTCCTCCAACTGTTGCAGCCCTGACTCCCTGGACCAACTTCCCTCCATGAGAGATACTGAGATTAAAAGGGTGGAAATCGAGGGCCGGGGAGATGGCTCAGTGGAATAAGCGCTTCCCTGACTAGCGCAAGGGCATGAGTTCAATCCTTGGTTCTGTCAAAAAAGAAAAAAAAAAAATTACAATTTGATTCTGGGGCCGGGGAGATGGCTCAGTGGAGTAAGCACTTCCCTGGCAAGTGCAAGGACCTGAGTTCAATCCCTGGTTCCACAAAAAAAAAAAAAAAAAAAAAAAAAGGGGTGGAAATCAGTTCTGTCGTGGGACTCACATGTGCTTCAGGGTGTGGTGAGGAAGATGGACTTGGGTCTCTGCCTTCTGTGCTCTACTCCCGCCTCTAACCACTGCAGCAGGACTGTGTTGCTGAGGGAAGAACCAGTCCTCTGGAAGAACTGGGCCAAGTCATTTCTCCCTCTCAGATCCAGCTTCTTCCCTATGTAAATAAACAGGGGACAAATGGTGAATTAGTGGAAGAATTCTTTATATTTTCTTTTCCAATTGTATGGAGTCTCCGAATCTATCATTCATACAGCATCATATTTCATCATTTTGTTATTATATTTGGACTTGTTTCCCTTTTATTTACTTTTCTTTTTATTTCAATAAGCCTGAAATAATTCAATTAATACACTTGGTTTAAAAATGAAACATGCACACATGCTCAAAATGAGAAAGAGTGCACCCTCCTATCCACCTCAGGTCCTTGCAAATGTTATTCCCTCTTGGCAACCACCATGACTTCCCTGGTTTTAGTTCTCCTGAACGTTATTTCCATACCTCTAAATAACATGTATGCTGACATTTCTTGATTTATGAGTGTCAGACATCATCCTTTGACCAGTGCTTTGAAGATATGAGGCTGAATCTCATCTTTTATGGTCTAGAGTGAAAGCCTTACTGCAGATGTGTGTCCTCTACTAGCTCCCCTGACTATGAGGGGCCTCTGCGGAAGTGGAGATTGACCTAGGGTGACTGCTCCAGCATTGTGGTGCCTTTATTTGTAGCTGTGGATCTGAATCTGGAAGCACAGGGAGGCACTGAAGGTAGCATAGATGGCATATGATTCACTCTGAGGAGTGGATTTCTGCTCTTGGGAATAGTGTCATAGTTTTTAAAGAGGTTAACCAAGAGGGAGTAAGGTGATTGTCTTCGATGAGCACACAGTTTATTGTTCCCGAGAGGACCTAGTGGCATTAGGGAGCCAAGGAATAGGAGCCATTTTACTATAATTGATGTGTGCTATTGTTTCCAGCAGTGGGAAACAGCAAGGTCATTTGAGATAGAAAGAGTCAAATGCCCAGATGTCCTCTGGCTGTATCCAGTAACTGAAAGGAAAAATTTAGGCAGTGACCTGTGTTATCACATCAGGCCAACTTGTCTCCATCTTGCTGGGAACCAGGAGAATCAAATGAGGGCCTTTGGAGGCAGGGGCTGTGAGCAGGTGGTCGTTCCCTGATGTTAGCATGGGGGACAGGGAGGCACAGAAGGCAAAGCCTCTCAACTCTAATTTATCAGAGAACATTGCCACATACTTGTCTCCTGTGTCGGTTTCTACCTCTTAAAGGTTAACCTACCCCAGGGTGTTTGGAGAAAGAAGTTTGAATATTGTCTACTACTGAATTGTCTACTGCTATCCACTCCTCTGTGCCTCATCCCTGTCAACTCTCCTCTGGCTCCCTCTCTCCTCACTGTTGTCATGATCTGGAACTTGGGGACTGCCTCTCACACAGGGCAAGGATGTGACAGTCTGCTGTGCCTTAACGAAGGAACATCTTGGGAAAGCTACACTTCCTTATGTGCCCTTGCCCTTGCCCCATTTCCTACTGCCCTACCTCCCTCTGGGGCTGGATGGCTGGGAACAACAGAGGCAATTACAGAGTTGGAGGGAAAAAGTGGTAACTGATGATGCTTACACTGCTTCTCTAGCCCATGGGGGATAAACAACCAAATAATAAAACTCCCCAGGGGACGCCTCTTGGGCACAGCCTGATACTAGTCTCACTCTCTGTGCTTGAGGTTAGTCTTCTTTAGCTACGCCTGAGACATTTCTTTATATAACATGCAAAACTTTCACCTTCTTCTTTTTCTCTTCCTTTTTTTTTTTTTTTTTTTTTTTTTTGTGTTGCTGGAGATGGAACCTAAAATCTCGTGTGTGCTAGGCAAGCATTCTTTCCCTAAACTATGTCCCCAGCCCTTTTCTTTTTATTTTGATAGGGTTTTACTAACTTGCCTAGACTGGCCTTGAACTTGTGATCCTTCTGCCAGTCTTCCAAGCAGCTTGGATTACAGATGTATACTGCTGTACCTAAAATCTTTCACCATCTTAAAAATGATGTCACTCACAAAGTAGAGTGAGTGCTATTTCACTCTACTTTTTTCATTATTTTCAAATCAGGGACTTTACTCCTAGCAACATAAACAGGAGGTGGGGTCAGGGGAAATTTAAATGATAGTGCAGGGTGGACATGGGCTCTCCAAGATCTGACATCAGTGAGAAAAGAGGCCCCATCTTTATCTGTGGTCCTGTGATTTTTGTACGCATGCATGTGCATACATGCACACACATACCCTCTCACAGGAGCACAGTAGATGTTCAGGGCCTATTACTCTTCATTCATCTTCCAAGTGTCCCAGACCCATTACACCAAAGAGAAAGGTGCTAAGGACTCCAGACATATACTTTCTTTTTTTTTCAGAACTGGGGATTGAATTTAAGACCTTGCGTTTACAAGGCAGATGCTTATGCCTTTGAGCTATACCACCAGCCTGACATGCACATTTTAAAATCTAATCTTAGGCAGTATCTTTTTCCCAGTTCACAGAAGCCCTCCAGAAGTGGTGGGTGACAGCAGCAGTTTCCACCTACATGAATTAACTCCCCTGGTATCATCACTATCCTGTTCTTATCCCATTTTAGAGATCAGAGAGTGGGGAATGATAGAAGCTTTTGTTTCCTTAGATCTTATGTGGCTGAGCCAGAGCTGTAGTTTAGAACTCATGAGTTCTAGGTTCTTTCTACCACATTAAAATGGTAGAAGACATGGAACATGTAATTTGTTACAATAGGTTATCACACCACTAAAGAAGAAAACCAGTGTCAGAATGTGTAAGACACATGGAAGCTATACTCATAATAGACCAGAGTGTTCCTAATTATTATGTCCTAAGAGCACTTAAGGAAGAGAAGGGTCCTCTTATCTGCAAGCTCAGGTGTCTCACATTTGCCCTCCAGCCCTTTTATCAGATATCTCAAGGAGATCTCAGTTTTTTTTATATGAAGACAGACAACAATGAACAATGGCTCCTCCCTCCAGCCCTCACATTCTGTGATATAAAATGCTAATACGACATGTAATACCAAGTATGGCATTGACTTGATTTCATGGTAGTAGGAAATTGTTGGCTGTTGTCAAAAGTGAGAACTCATATTCAGCTCTTCATGAAGTTAAACAACCCTTCAAATAAGACAGTTGACATGTAGCAGGCAGCATAAGTGGGTCCACAAAATGAGCTGTCAGCTGACTCCAGGGAATGCCTGAAGGTCGGGCACTCATCAGAAGTAGTGCTTGTGATCTGCAAGACTGATGAAAAGTTGGAAAGGTTGGAAGTTGTGCCAGTAGACAATTATCTGTGAGAATGATGGCTGAGGACTTAAATAATGATGAAAGAGCAGACTCAGTTGTGAAAGTGCTGGGAGAGGAAAGTTTCTGGAATGATCATGCTGTGTTTTTGATCCATGATTAGACACAGCCCAGATTTGGTATGTGGCTGGTTTCCTTAAGGGAAGCTGAACACTGTCAAATTTGTTTGAGAAAAACAATCAATTGAGGAACACCTTTTCCCTGTGGCTCACCTCTGTGGCTTATTCATTGTTACAATTCTGACCTGGAAACATTGGTTCCTGGGTGTCTCAGTTATTCTTCTCTCATTACTGAAACAAATACCCGATGCTCACAATGAAGGGAGGAAGAGTTTATTTAGCTCACAGTTATTGAAGGTTTCACTCCTTACTTGGCTGGTTCCAAGGCAGAGTGGCACAGGGCAGAGAGCATCAATTCATGGTGTCAGCAAAGATCAAGAGAACAAAATAGAGGAGTAGCAGCAACAATGGCAATGGAGAGAAAGTCTGTCTGTCTGTCTCACGTTACATTCGGGCTATCTGCCTCAGACTGGGTGTAGCACTCACACCCAGACCCATGATCCCAGCCTTGGATCACAAATTAATCAAAAATGGTAGAACTGCACCTCAGTGACTACATGAGGCTTTAGGGGGACAAATAAACACAAACCACAACACTAGGAATAGCTTCATGCAAGTTGTTGTCAAAGGGAGATTATGTTCAATGAAAAGTCCCTCAACTAAAACTATTTATATAGTTTGGGGTGCTAATAAGTAAAGAGGGGGAGGGGCAGAGTGGTATCCAGGCCAGAACTGCATATTTGGAACCAGGGTAAGTGGGTGCTAGTCCTTGCTTTGCTACTTGTAGGTAAATCACTTACCTCCTTGAGTCTTGTATTCCTCACTTGTACCATGGGAATTACAAATCTTTCCTTGTATAGGTGTGTGACCTAAAGCCAAAGTGGCTAACCTAGCAAGAGACTTTATGAATGCTAAAGCACTATACATGTGGGAGGAATTATAAATAAGATTGTTACTGCTTGGGTCTCCAGGTTATAAGATTGAAATTTGGCTGCTCCAATGACAGGTCTGTGGGAATACATGAACAATTACCTCTCGCCTCCAACTATACTTTTTCTTTCTGCCATCACTACCAATAAATATTTAATTTACTTTTGAAATCTGGCAACCTCAAAAACTAGTTATCCAAATAAACGCTCGGTACTCTGCAAATCGACGCGTTTCCTAGCCAGAGCCTGCACCTGCTTGGGAATGCTTGCCTCGCCCACGTGCTGGAAGACTTGGCCGTATGCTCCTGGCGATGTCCATGTTCGCCGTCGGTCAGTCGGTGGACAGCCTGTAGTGGGGGTCACTATGCATGGAGCAGCTCAGATGAATCTGTAGAGAGCTATCATGCTAGGGCGTCATCAGCTCTGGAGAGCAGACAAATTAATCGAGAGGATAAAAGGAACACAGAGCCATAAGAAAAAAAAAAACACCAAGGAACCCTGTAGCGGACAATGACTGTTTCTGAGATGTCTGACTTTCACTGACCTTTTTCTAGTAAATAAATACACAAACAAAACCTTCTGTTTTCCATTTGCTAAACCTCCTTCAAATTCCTGCCTGTATAGTTGGGTGAGGCTGACCTCAGTCCTGTACTCTAGAAGTGGACACTTGACCCCGACCTTCTCATCAGAACCTTGATGACCAGTTCTAAGAAAGGCAGCTCAATTAGGCCCGTCTAGAGCTCCTGCTGAAATATTCAGAAGAAAAAGTTACTTTCTTGAATCTCAAGATAGCCATATATTGAGTGATAAGTGTTATTTCTCAGCACTTAGATCTAGGATGGCCTGAAGCTTACTTGAAGATCCCTGTTGCCCCAACTAAAGCACGTGTTTACTTAGTCTGTTCAAGGATACACAAGGCACACAGCTATGGTTATGTTCATTCCTTCAGTTTCATACTACTTATGGGTGCCTCCTCATGCTGGCTGACTCAAGGAATTTTTTTAATTCAATGGATACAGGATCTCACTGTGCAGCTCAGACTCATAGCGATCTTTCTGTCTCACCCTCTCTGGGATTACAGACATGTGCACCACCATGTCCAGTTTCTGTGGCCTACATGGGCATCCAGGGTCCTGGGGCCAGCAAGGCATGTAATACTGGAGATCAAACCAGGTCCTTGCACTTGCCAGGCAGGTGCTTAGAGTGCCAAGCTATTTCAGCAACTCAAGGATTTTTTGTGTTTATTCCCCATTGTTTGTCTCTCATTTTGAGCATGTTTTAGACAGTGGCTGTATGTCAATAGGTAGGATGCAAGAGGCATAAAGATAAACAAGGTAGAAAAGCCCTAGGCCCTGCTTTCAGGGAGCTGACATGTCAGAGAGAGAAGGGGCTGAGAAAATAGAGATCACAGAAGCCTGGGAGCATCCTTGGTGCCTTGCTGAATAGCTGGGATGAGAAGTAGGGTGATGACAAGAGTGAGCATGTGGCTTGTGAAGGGGGAAGGTGACCTGTTCTCAAGAGTGTCAGTAGGATCTGTTTTCCCAAGTGAACCAGAGGCTGGAAGGGCCGAGTGATCAGTGTGGCTATATGGTTTTATTTTAAATATTTCTTTCTTCTGACTTTGGGGGACAGAACTCCACTTTCTTGTTGACTTGGATAACAGGAAGAGAATTTCTTTGAATAACTCACTATTGTTGTAGAATGCTGGACTGTGTTGGATTGTGGTGTAGAGTTCAAGCACCTAAGTTAGTTTAATGACAATGGAGTACCCACCTTTGACAGATGTAGACAAAGGAAGGGGTATAGAAAGAAACAATCAGGATGTGTGTGTATAGACAGTGCAGTTGGGATAGATAACGCTGTGCTTCTACATAATTCTATGAGAGGCAAGATCTGCACTAATGGTGGTTGAACAGGATATTATGTCGGCTTTTAGTGCTATGGTCATCCACTAGGAAAATAATTATTGAATTTTTGATATAATTCAGGTATAAAAAATAAAATAAGTAAACAGCTATACTCTTAATTCACTGATAAGAGATATCTGCTAAAATAATATCTGTAAATATAATATCATGTATGCACCTTGTACAATACCAAAACATTATGAAAACAGTTTGCAATGTATTAATTTATCGAATCTGTTTTGTTAAGGTGTCTTGAAACTGTCTGATTGACATTTGTAGTTCAATAAAAAAAAAAAAAAAAGAGCAACTTGAGTTGGATTTCTTTCTTTTCTCTGTATTTCCAGGGGCTTACATAGGACTGAGAGTCTGAGACATAGTTCTATGGTTTCAAGGAAACAGTGTTGAATTTAGGGAGAGAGAAACACAGAGAGACACAGAGAGAGAGAGAGAGACAGAGAGAGAGAGAGAGACAGAGAGACAGAGACAGAGAGACAGAGAGACAGAGAATGTTAAGACTCTGACACACTCAGAGTAGTGGTAGAATTAAGGTGATGAAAAGCCCTAGATTTGTCTTTTCTGTAGGGGGTTGTAGACATAGAATCAACACAGTGTCACAAACTCAAATCCCCAAGGGATCAGGACCTATTACAGTGGCAAAGATAGGCAAGGAAGAGAAAGTATGTGGTGCTATTGACCAACCTTGACTTCCACTTTTGGCATACATGGGGTGGGGATATCTTGTCTTATGAATGAACAGTTGAATAGATGACTGATGCATGGCTCCTGAATCCTGGCTGCTGTGGTAATACAGCAGGGCATGGTGGGGTCTGCAGTAACTGGGTGAGATGTGTGGCCTAAGAAAGGTAGCCATCCTGTGGTTTGCAGAACTGGCTTGGGCAGTGTGCTGACGTACAGAAGTGCAGGCTCATCCTCTGATCCTTCAAGAGAAACTGGAAAGCTGGACTTCAATTTAAAAATCATTCAGTTTTTATATCCAGGAACCCAATTAATTTTTTTAAGATGAGATGAGGTATTGATCTTTAAGCCAAATAAAATAAATCTGTAAACCACTAGTTGCAGCCTACAGCAATGCCTGTCACAAGGACCCAGCCAGGTTTTGGCCTTGGGGACCAGGTTTCAAAGCATAGAGGAACTTTGGATCCCTTTGTCCTTCCGAGAGCATGATGGCCTCTGTGCTGAGTTGGGGGTATTTCTCACCTCTAACTTCTCATTACTTTCTATTTCTAGCTCTTGTGGCTCGCTGTGCTTTATGTTTATGGTTTTCCCAGAGAGCCTTTGTCCTTATTCACTCATGAACTTGGGAGAAGCATCTCTACAGTTACTGGGAAACATAGCAAGTGAGACTCTGCGGGAATCCTGCTAGAACTGAGGAGCCCAGTATGGTAACCACTATGCGCATGACACTCTCCAGCAATGGAAGTGTGGCCAGTCCAAAGTGACAGGCACTATGCCTCTAAAATGCCTACAGGATGCCAAAGCTCTTGCCATGTTAAAAGAGCATAAAATATCTCAGTAACTTTTCAGTGTTCTTACATGTTGAAATCATGGTATTATGACCATATCAAATTGAATGAAATAGATTATTAAAATTAATTTCATTGGTATAATTTTAAAACAGCTACTAGAAACTTCTGTGCTATGTAGGAGGCTCACATTATATTTCTGTTGGCCAGCACTGCACTGGGCTCCTGCCATCCTCGGGGTAAGTTGGGTAAAGATACTCACTATTCTATTCCCTCTGTGCTAACAACCATTCCAATGCTCCTGGGGGGTGGCAGGGGACTTGGGGGCGGGGGAATAATCAGGTCTGGAAATGCTGGACATCATTTCAGACAACTGTGCCTTTAACATTGGCAAATAGCTGCCCACAGAGCAGAGACTGAGACCTTCTGAACTGGCTGTCCAGTGGGTGAGGTGGGGTCAACCACCTGCTGTAGGCCGCATGCTTGTGATTTGCTTGTATTTTGTTCCCAGACTTGGGATTCTATGGGACACAGGCTATTGTTGGGATCATAGCCTCACATACTTTGATTGAGGTAGTTGGGGAGTGGTGAGGGTCTTTTATTTTGCAGTTAGCGTGGAACAGAGCCAAGTGCTGGGGTGCATTTGAGAGAGCAGGTTCAGGGGTGAGAAGGTCCTTCTCTGTTCCCATGGTCATCACATCTGGCTGGCATTGGAGGCTGCATGGGGTCCGCATCCACTCCATCCCTGCACATGAGACTGATACTCCCTTGGAGCCCTGATAGAAGTTAAGTGTGTGCACATTGGAGGCCCTGTGCTACTCTGACTCCTTGGGCTGAGGAGTATATGGAGGATGTACTAGAGGCAGGAAAAAGCTGGAGTGCTGCCCACTGGGATGTGCTTGCTGCACACACAGACTAGATCCAGAGTGGATGGAAAGAGTTTAACCAGCCCAGGGAGGAAATAAGGCAGCTGGGATGGAGTGTGAGCCTTAGTGGAACCTTCTGAAACAATGTGTCACCAGCTACCAGTAGGATAATCACAGAGAAGTCCCTTTCCTCCCTCTTGTCCTTTTCCCCTTCCTTTTTTTCTGCCTTCCTTCATCCCATCTTCCTCCTCCTTCTTCCTCTCTTCTTTCTTTCCTCTCTGTCTCTTTCTCCTTTGGGCTGGGCATGCAGCTGCCAACATGTCTTTGTGATCTGTCAGAACTCTGATTTACACCACTCAGAAGTTTTGCATGGCTGTCATCTCATTAAGGTATTTATGTCCTGGCACAGCCTGAACTTGAATCTACCTTGAAGGTGTAATTGTGTGTTGCTAATGTAATGGCTGGAGTTGCCCATGCAAAGAGCAACATGAGAGAGGTCACTGGGAGGACCGCAAGGTCACAGAGCCACCTGAAGCGTGCTCGGGGTTGATGTGCTCATTTCCTCCAATCCCAGGGAGGGAAAGTCCCCTGACAGCAGGTAAGCTCTATGGAGAGGAATAATTCCAGCATGGGCTTGTGCAGATGGAAATGGAGAGGAATTTATTGTGCTTTCCAAATGGCTAAGGACCTCACTGAGAATCTGAGCACACACACAGCAATAGTCAAGCTCAGGTGCTCATAAAAACAGATGGACCAATATGAGAGGTGGCGATTTTTTTCCATTTAAAGATGTTTTTCTTTTCCTCCAGTACTGGCCTCTTAATCTTCAAGACAATCTAGGGAGAGGTCTGCCTTCTCAGAAGTAGATACAAAGTCAGGGTTTCCTCTGTAGCATTTGTTCCTCTTCCATATACCTTGGGCAAGGCTAGATGACCACTGTGACACTTTTCTTCTCACTGCACAGGGAAGGGGTACCTGGCTATGCCATTGGGTCTTCTGGCTTTTGGATATTGTTACATTTGTAAATTCAGCCAATAGTTATTAAACAGCAGTGCTAGGCCAACTCACTTGGCCCAGTGTTTACAATAACGAAGATGCTGAGTCCAAGAGCAGTGAAGGAAAGCTGCAAGTTCATATGCCTGATAAAGAGGAAGGTAGTTCAGAACTCAGGGTTCTTCTATTACTCTGTTCTTAGTTACATTAAAGTTACAGAATTGCTTTTCCATTATAGTGAAGGTTAGACCAATTGGATTTTTCTTTTTTATTTTTTTGCAATGTATTAATTATTGATTCCATCCTGCTAACTTGATTTGAAATTGTCTCATTGCTATTTGTTCAACAAAAAAAATCATAAAGAAAAGATCTGTTTTCACTTTCACTCAAATGCATTTGTAGGGTTGTGATTGAGATTTTAAGTTCCTCTATGTTTCTTTGACTCTGCTTCATGTGATCTATGTCTTTCCTGTATTGCTCATTCAAGGAATCCGTCATTTTTCTAATCTCCTCTATTTTTTATCGTATCTTCTTTAGAATCAGTTATTAATTCTTTTACTGCAGAGTTGTTTTTTCCAGATTGGGTGTCCTCCATATGTATCCTATTTGATTCTTTACTTCAGATGCTATGAATTGAGAGCTTTTTTTTTTTATTTCAGAAATTAATTCTGCTCTGAGTTCCTCTATACCTTTCTGCTGTTGTTTCTTTACTTCTGACGCTATTAATTCATACATTTCAGCTGAGCTAGTGTCCTCAGTAATTGTTATTGGTGGGCTCAAGGCCTGAGATTGCATTTTACTTCTTGTCTTTATTATTTTGTATAGCACTGACCTATGACCTTAGGTGTGTAGCTTTAGTGCTGCTATAACCTTAGCACCTACTGGGTGCAGCTCTATTAAGTATGAGTTTATGCAGTTATGCCTGTCTTCAATCTAGCTGCTGTGTTCAGCTCCTTCTTGCTGCAGCCCTTGGAAGTGAACCTTTTGTGCCCCTCTGGCACAACAGTGAACTTGTAATCCCTCTCTGTTGTGCCCCTGGTCCAGGGGGCATAGGGGAGCACAGAAGCTCTCCCACACACTCACTGGGCCTGGGTTTGGCTGGATCTGGGGTTCCCAAGAGCATCGCAGAGGTTCTTACTCACTGCGCAGGCTTGGGGGTGGGGGTTCTGGAGAGGTGGAGGGGTCCTGAGGGCGTGGTAGAGGGTGTCAGTTTCGTGGCATGCCTGAGTTTTGGTCCAGAAAAGTTCCACAGGTGCATGGAAGCTGGAAGCTCTCCCACACAGTTGGTGAGCCTGGGCTAGGGTGAATCTGGGAGTCCTGAGAGTGTCGCAGATGTTCTCATTCACTCTGCAGGCTTGGGAGCTGGGGATCCGGAGGTTATGGTCTGGAGAGGTCCCGTGGCCTGGTTCAGTAGAATAAGCGCTTGCCTGCCAAGCCAAAGGGCCTGAATTCAATCCACTGTGCACACACTCACTGATCTGGGAAGCCTGGTGAGTCATGCAAATTTCCACTTACTGTGAGGGCTTGGGGCAGGATCCAGGAGGGCCCCAGGGTCAGCCCCTCTGTCTCAGACAAGTCTCTCGGGTTAGGAGGGCGTGGGCGGGATCGAGGAATGACCAATTGGCTTTTAAGACATAAAATAAAGGACCACAATACTGCTGCTATAGACAATATGACAGATGCTAAGGACTATGGCTGTGGCTTGGGGTGAAGGCTGAGCTTCATAATTCATCTGACCTGCCTGCCCTGGCCCAGGAGTGCTGCCTCCAGGAAAACACATGATCCTTGGGGAATAGGTCACTGTGAAGAGAGGTGAGAGGAACAGGCTGGGCTACCCTCAGCCCAAGTTCTTTGAAGAACAGTGATTGGATGAAGAACTCATTATTTCCTAGATGCAGAGGAGGAGGAGATGAGAGGGGTAGTAGAGTGGTATGCTAATGAAGGTCTCTGTACAAGGAAGAGACAGCAAGAGCAGGGAAATACCCCCAATTCATCTTCTACACTCATTCACCTGTCCATCCTGTATCATAGTTTAACAGTCTCTCTTGCGCTCTGCTCAGGGGGCAAGGATTCAAAATGAAGTCAGATGTAGTCTTAGCCCTTAGAGAAATCTCTCTTTGGTTTTGAACACTAGTCAAGGAGAATTTTTCAAACATAAAAGCGAGGCAAGACCGTCAGTGGTCTACAATATCTTTTCCCGTCCCTTGCATCTGTTGAAGAAGATGTACAAGTAGCATCGCTTCCTGTGCTAGTGTCCTCCCCTCGTGCTGCAGTCCAAGTCACCACCAAGAGGTGAAGAACAGGAGCTGAGTTGGTTCTCTGTGCAGAGAACGGGATGATCACGTCCCTCTTTCATATGGTTGCGGTATTCCCCTTGTGAGTAATTTCCTGTCTCTCCTACCTCCTTTCCAGAGCACAGCATTTCTTCTCCATATTCCTCTGATAAGAAAGACCACCAGGCTTTGGCTCGCTTCTTATAAACATGCCAAGACTTTCTCTGAGAATGCTTGACTGTCACAAGTCCTGAGTTCGGAAGGAGCTCAGCTTAAGTGCGTGCTGACCTTATATAAGCTGACTTTCTAATTTCTTAGTTTGAGGTCCCTAAAACAGAAAACTTAAGACAAAAATATCAAGGCAAGTAATGTATTTGTGGAAGAGGGAGAATTCCTGGAAGAACCAGTAGGAGAGTGAGAAAAGGATTTAGGGAAGGAGCCCAAGACAGCCAAGCATAGGTTACTAAGCAAGTCACTGCTATGACTGCTGGGGGCGCTAACCCTCTGGGACCCTCTGAAGGAGCTAGTCTGTAACTTTCCTCAAAATTGTCTTAGAAAGATTGGAGGTCAGAACATTTATCCACTAACCCCATCCTTCACTAGATAAAGGTTGCTCCTGGTAAATCAATCCCTTAGGCTTCTTGTCTCCCTCACAGGACTGGAGGCTAGAAAGTGAACCAGTCAGTCAAAGCAGAAAGCTGTCTACATTGATCGGAAATGTCTGCAGAGATTGCTGGAGAAATCTGGGTATGTGTGTGGGCAGGGCCACTGGGGACACGATTCTGCTGGTGTGCATACTATTCTTTTAAAAATATTCATTTGCTGTACATTACACACTTTCAATTCTTCTTAATTTATAAGTTTATATGTCCAATAGCTATATTAGTTACTATTGTGTGCCCAATACTTAGCTTGGTACCTGGAATCCAGGAAAATCTTGATATATATTTGTTGAGATGATGAAGAAATGATAGCCTGAAGGAATGACCTCCTACCCCAGGTCATCGGTCCAATTTTGGAGCAGGCCTGTAGGTTTTAGTCATTAGAGGAAGAGGAAGAGGAAAGCTGGAAGCCATGTGTGATTCTGAGCAGTTCTATTCATGAGAAATCACTGTGGAACAGGGTGTGATTACTATTTAGAAGATGGCATTTCCTGTCCCTGGAGAAGAGATCAAATCTGTCTAGAGATCCCTTCAATGATGTTTTTACGTTTCTTGTCAGCGAGACAAAATATCTGACACTCAAAGTTAAAGGTGGAAAGTTTTAATTAGCTCATAGTTTACAGAAGTCTCAGTTAATAGTTGGCTGGGTCCAAGGCAAGGTGACAAGGCAGAGGAAAAACATTCATGACAGGCAAAAGGGCCAAACTACAAGTTAGCAGTGAGAAGCAACAAACAACACACTAGCTCTCTTTCTATCTCTCATATTTTTAATCAAGGCTACCTGTCCTCAGGGCAAACCAATCAGTGGGCTAATTTGGTAACCACACACCCTTAGTCCCAACATCACACACTCTAGGGTCTCTGAAAAAGTCCCACCTATCAATACATGAGGTTTTATGGGGACATCTAGACACAGCTATAATAAATAGCTCACTCATCCTTTTGATAAAGATCGAGTGCCCACTATAAGTGATACATTATGTTGAGAAGTATATGAAATATAGAAAAGATAGTAGATATCCATATTACCTTTACAGAGTTTATAATCCAGTCCAAGGACAAAACAACCAACATAAACTTCAAAGCAGCTTATAATCAAGTGATTGATTGTGTGTCTTAAATTAAGTGCTTGTGGGGCTCAAAAATCACCCAGGGAAATAGAACAAGCTATGGACTTGCAGTGAAGAGAAGACTGGACTTATGGTCTCCTCTCTGCCTCTAGATTGTGAGACTCATGAGGATGCAGAACAGAGTTGATTTGGAAGAAGTGAGCAATTACTCGTGCTATCTTGAAACCACCATAGGCACGTTGTTCTCTACCCCGAGCAAGAGCAGGATGGGTTACTTAGTGGATTCATGCCCTCTCATTCCACTTGGGTTTGGTTAATGGTAAGACTAGTTGGAGAGTGGCATTCCTTGAGTCACTGCTGGGTCACCTTGGCTCACTCTGACTCAACACCACTCTTTCTTCTTTCTGGAGCCAATCATTTAGCATTGTTTCTCTTCTCTCTGGATCTCTGGTAATCCTGGATACCCACATTATCCCTTGGGTGCAAAGCTCCTCACGTCCTGCCTATGTTTGTGCAATAGCTTCCTTTGTAAACAAAGCCTTTGTGCGTTATCCAGTTTGGTGAGCCATCTGCTTTCTCTTGGGACAGGACTGATTCACAAAAACTAAGTCCTTGCCTTAATAAATTTCTAATGTAGTAGAAGAGAGGGTCCTGAATAAAGCCATCCCTAGCCAGAAGAACACTGAAAGCAGAGTGATGATTGGCAGCCAGAGGATATTTTCAATAATATTTTGGGAGTTAAGATAACAATAATCCTTAAAGAAGTTGTCCGGCCTATAATTATTGTAATTTAATAGTGCCAATATGATTTGCTGAAAGAGCACTTGGAGTTTTTCTCGGTGCCATCCAGTTAGTGTTTTTCTTCCTGAAGGCCTCTTTTCATTCACCTAAAGCTTCTGTACTGACCACATAAGAAATATAAAGTTCATGTGTTGGTATATAAGTCTTGATCTATCTAGGTCTTAACCATCCAGCAGAAAAGTATAAAAATGAAGCATACATCATGGGGCCATAATATTAAGCTGGGCTGTAAATGGCTATGGTCGACAACTTCTTTGAATAACTCACTATTGTTGTGGAATGCTGGACTGTGTTGGACTGTGGTGTCGAGTTCAAGAACCTAGGTTAGTTGAATGACAATGGAGTGCCCACCTTTGACAGGTGTAGACAAAGGAAGGGGTATAGAAGGGAAGAATCATGATGTGTGTGTATACACAGTACAGTTGGGATAGATAACGCTGTGCTTCTACATAATCCTTTAAGAGGCAAGATCTGCACTAATGGTGATTGGACAGGATATTATGCGGGCTTCTAGTACTATGGTCATCCACTAGGAAAATAACTATTGAATTTTTGATATAATGCAGGTATAAAAGATAAGATAAGTAAGCAGCTACACTTAATTTACTGATAAGAGACATCTGCTGAAATAATATCTGTAAATATAATATCATGTATGCACCTTGTATGATACCAAAACATGAAAACAGTTTGCAATGTATTAATTTATCGAATCTGTCTTGTTAAGGTGTCTTGAAACTGTCTGATTGATATTTGTACTTCAATAAAATAAAAAATAAATTAAAAAAAAAAAGAAGCAGTAGTTTCTAGACCCTTGGGAGACAATGACTCTCCTGGCTTTTGGTACACGAAAGTCTGTGCTCCAGATAGAAACATGCTGAGCTGCAGGGGAAAGGTTAAAGACATGGCAAGTATTTTCACCAAAGGAATTCAAGATGTGGGTGGTGCCATAGGAGAAAAAAGGCTTAGGAAGGTCCTGTAAGAGCAAGAGGGAAAGAAAATTTGAGGTGTGTTAGATGACAGGGACTGGCGCTCGATCTGAAGGTCTTGCAGATGGGTGCAGGATCTCCACAGGCAATGACTCTCTGGACAGCCAGGGGGCTGGCCCTGGCCCTGGATACTTGGTTTTGGTCATGAGCCCAGGACAGAGCCAGCGCTCACCTTTGTGGGATTCCATTGGTCTGGAAAATGACTACATCTTGGCCTGTGGACCAGAAAGCCACTCCCATGATACATGCCAACCCTGAAGGAGGAAAGGATGTCCCAGCAGTGGCTAAACTTAAGTTCATCATTAGCACAGTTGGGAGAGGAATTCAGAAAATTAAATGTTATTTCAGGAGATAAAATGAATGTATTCCTTATATTCCATACTATAATGGATTTTAGCCTCAGCTCTCATTCCCTCCAGAGATGTCCAGAGAGATTCAACTAATTATATAAAATATTTGGAAAATATATATTTAGTAAAGGGCTTATAGTCAAAGATACTTAAATAACTCTTAAAAGTCAGCAATAAGAAAGCAACCCAATAAAATAGAATTCCTAGCTGCCATACACACAAACTTCCTCTAGAAAAGCTAAGAATCCCAGTGCAGAACCTTCCTGCACCTCACATTGATTACTGTGCTAGCCCAGGGACCAATTGGTTTTGACGTAATCGCTGTTGTGCTTTTGGAACACTGGTGGGAAGAGATGAATGTGGATTTCCAGAGGAACATCATGTACTAGTGATGAAACTGGTCCGAAAGAGTACTAAAGAATGCTTTATACCCCTGTGTTGAAAACAAAGTGGCTTAGCAAGTGTTTGAGCAAAAAGAACACAAGTGGAGCCATTTAGATCATACTGACAATAGTAATTTCTCTGAAATTTTGAAGCAATATGAAGACCAATTACCCTCACAGAAAGAGAACTTCAAGGCCCTATCTCTGATTTTATTTTGAAATACCAACCAATAAACAAGTGAACAAACAAAATTGGGCCTCTTTCTAGGATAGAAGACTCAAGAGCCTGATAATAGTAGAGTCTTTACTTAAAGAACCCCGTATTTTCCAGGAGTCATAATGGTGGCAACCAGGTGATTTTAGTGGCATTTTTTTTCTCTATCTGGGCCCATGGAGCCTTAAGCCTGAACCTTCCAGGAAGAGGTTACTAAGACAAGGACAGACTGATGATGTTAATAATATTACCTGCATACTAGAGTGGACTTTAGCCTCAGCTCTGTGCCCCTCCAGAGAGGTCCAGAGAGATTCAACTAATTATATAAAATATTTGGAAGATACATATATTTAGTAAAAGGCTTATAGCCAAAGATACTTAAAGGACTCTTAAAACTCAACAATAAGAAAGCAACCCAATAAAAATAAGCAAAAAATCTAAATAGAGGACTCACTAAAAAAGATGCACACCTATGTGATAAATAAGCATATAAAAAAGGAAAGATATATAATATAATTAATCATTAATGACTGCAAATTTAAATATTACTACTACTACAATGCATCTATTAAGGTGTCTAAAAACACTGACAATATCAAATGCTGACAGAGAACTTGAGCAACAGGAACTCATTCCACACTGATAGGAGAGCAAAATAGTGTAGCCACTTTGGAAAACAGATTGGAAGTTTATCACACAAATAAAAATTGTCTTACCATATGATCTGGCAACTGTTCTTCTAGGTATTTACCCCCTATATTGGAAACTTTGTCTACGTCAAAACTTGCATATAAATGTATGTAACAGGTTTATTCATAGTGGCCAAAACTTGAAGTCATCAAGAAGTCATTCAAAGATGAACGATTAAACAAACTGTGGTATGTCCATGTAATGGAATGTGATTTTATGGTAGCACAACAAAGCTATCAGCCATGTAGAGACATATGGGAAACTTAACATCTATTAGTCAGTAAAAGAAGATAGTCTAACAATGCTACATGCTAAAATGCTTCCAACCATACGACGTTCTAGAAAAGTCACTGTGTTACATGTAAATGACAGCTGTGTGGAGAGGCTGCAGAGAGGCATATAGGGACCAGAGAAAGTCCCTGAGTATAGATGTTGTGCGCATGAGTGTGAGAGTCCCCAGCCATATGAATGGGGGAGCCCCTGAATAATTCCAGCCCCCTGTGACTCTCAACCAAGGTCACTCAATATCAGCAGAGGCAGCCAATCTCTCTTCTGTCTGAATTCCTGATGTGTAGAATCCATGAGCATAATAAAGGCTTGTTTTATGCCTCTAAATAGTGGGATGGTTTGAATAAAGTATTGGGCCACATATCTTAATAGCAAAAGATAACTGAATTATATATCTTATATTCTGGCTATTATTTGGTAGAAAACTAATTCTTATATATAGTGACAATCAACGAAAACTCAGAGTTAAAATTATTTAGTAAAGAGAAAAAAAGTAATTAATTTAGTAAATTTTCAAAGAAGTACAAGATATTCAGAAGGAATGATTCCTGATTTAGAGATGAAACAAAATAAAAATGAGTTTTTCTTTACCCTCCTCATCTCCATCATCCTATTCCTCCTCCTTGGCCTCTTTCTCCTCTTTTTCTTCCTCTTCATCCTCATTCTCATTCACATCCAGATCCTCCTTCTTTTGGCATTTGAGAGAGGGTCTTTCTATGTTTCTGAAATAAGCTATGTAGCCCGGGCTACCTCCAAATATCTGTTCTTCCTGCCTTGTCTAATCCTCTTGAGGTTGCAGGCATGTACTACTGTGTCTAGCTCAAGGCTGAATTCTTATATTATTTTCCTATGACTATTGCAACAAATTATCAAAAACCTAAAGGATTAAAATATCACCAAATTTATTATCTTAGACTATGGAAGTCAGAAAACCCAAGTGGGTCTAGTTGGGCTAAAATCAAGATACAGCATGGTTTTGTTTCTTCTTGAGGTCCTGGGGGAGAATCTCATATCTTGACTTCCTATATTTATAAGCCTTCCCAGTTCCTTGCCTCTTGGCTCGTTCTTCTACATTCTAAGTCAGTAACACCAGGGAGCATCTTTCTTACATTGATATTTCTTTCGTTCTCCCTCTTTTTGCCTCCTCCTTCCATTTCTGGACCCTTATTGCTCCACTGGGCTTACTTGCATATTGCCTGATAATCTCCACCTTTCAATGTCAGCTAGTTAGCAAACCTGATTCGTCTTTTCTGTATAAGCTTGTGTATTCACTGATTCTGGAGATTAAGATGTAGACATCCTTAGGGGCCACTTTTCTGCCTACCAAAGTCCCAAACTAGCTTTATTGTCAATTACAGGATGAGAGTGATATTTCCTACTTTTGCATCTCTTTGCAAACTTTTCCTGTATTAGATTCCCAGTGAGTTTCTATTGACTGTCTCCTCTTCCTTGAAATGTGCAAGGCATATAAATAAGCATTTTTATGTTACCAATTATACTGTCCCATGGAGAGAAAGAAAAATTAAAATGACAGGCAGAGCAATCTGAAACCCACCTGTGATGCAATAACCTTGTCCGTGTTCTGTTTTATCTCATCAAACTCTTAGTGTAACTTCATGAAATAGGTGGAATGGGTATGTTATTCATATTTAATGCGTGGGAGAGGAAATTGCAAAAGGGATGAATACA
>PVKA01029432.1:0-28312 GCA_004027165.1 Ctenomys sociabilis
GAAGAAGAAGAAGAAGAAGAAGAAGAAGAAGAAGAAGAAGAAGAAGAAGAAGAAGAAGAAGAAGAAGAAGACAGAGATATTGGCAGAGGTATTTGGAAATCGGGAAATTTTCAATTCAAAAAGTAAGAAGTGGGGAAATTCATGTGGAGGTCAGAGTGGGAGCAGGGAGCCTGCCGAAGAAAACATGGCTGCGAAAGTGTTTGAATCTATCCGCAACTTTGGCCTGATCTTAGCCTTTTCATCCCGTGGATACAGAAACCAGCTCTCGAACCCCTAACATGCCGGTCATCACTGGCAGCAAAGATTTGCAGAACGTCAACATCACCCTGCGCGTCCTCTTCCGCCCCATCGCCAGCAGCGGCCCCGCATCTTCACCAGCCTTGGTGAGGATTACGATGATTACAGCGCATGCTGCTGTCCATCACCACTGAGATTCTCACGTCCGTGGTGGCTCCCTTTGACGCCGGCGAGCTGATCACCCACAGAGAGCTGGACTCCAGGCAGGTGATCGACGACTTCATGGAGCGAGCGGCCACCTTCGGCCTCATTCTGGACGACGAGTCCCTGACACATCTGACCTTCGGGAAGGAGTTCACAGAAGCCTTGGAAGCCAAATAGGTGGCTCAGCAAGAAGCAGAGCGGGCCAGACTCGTGGTGGAAAGGGCAGAGCAGAAGAAGAAGGCAGCCGTCATCTCCATAGAGGGTGACTCCAGGCGGCTGAGCTGATCGCCAGATCACTGGCCTCGTGGACAATGGCCTGATCGAGCTGCGGAAGCTGGAAGCTGCAGAGCACATCGCTGTCTCATTTCAAACGTCACCTACCTGCCAGCGGGGCAGGCAGTGCTCCTGCAGCTGCCACAGTGAGCCCGCCCTCACCCCTCAGCCGGCTGTGCCCCAATGCATGTACACATGGCACTTTCTTCTGTTCCACCCCAGAAGTAAATCACTGTGACATTTCATGATTGCAGAAATGAAAGCAAAATCCGCCCTCAGATTCTCCAATCAAGCTCTTTCATTCTTCCCATACCCATCTATTTTCTGTTCACCTCCCTACCCGAAGTTATCACATGGCTACAAAGAGCGGCTCTGGCCTGCGGGCAGAGAGCAGGATAAAAGCGGAGCAGTGTGGCAAGGATTGGGGCGCGCTTCTGGCCTTCCCAGGAGACTGACCTCCTCCTTGTCCTTTAGTGACCATTCAAGGACCAGTAGAAAGCGGCAGCTCACTGTAACGGGATATGTGGGGATCTACCCCTGTGGAGGTGGATGGGCCTCGTCTCGCTGTCCCCCCGGGGTCCTAGAACCAGGATGGACCTGGATAGTGAGGCTAGAGGAGCCGCGGCCCAGGTACGTCCTGCTGGAGACTTCTGGACCCAGTGCCTGGCGGAATCCCAGCTTGAAAGATCCGTGCCTGTAAAGAGGAGCATCCCACATTTCACTCCTCCTGGGTGTGCTGGGGCTCCAAAGAGTCAATCACGGGAAGAAAGTAAATATGTGTGAACCTCACTGTGAATAAACAGCACCCAGACCTTCCCAAAACAAGTAAGAAGTAAAAAGAATTCAAGGGTGGGAGAGATAGCTCAGTAGAATAAGCACGTCCAGTACCTAAAAAAATAAAAAACTTCAGTAAGAGGAACGGAAGAGTGGCAATCGCACTTGGCTCTCAAGTCAGCATGAGGATATCCATGAGTAAAAGTAGAACTGAACCTGCTAAGAGCAGAAGTACTCAAGCCTTCAGTACCAAGGACAAGTAGGACATCCATGCACAACTACTACACAGCCATGATGGGAAAGGGTTCACAATGCAGGTACACCATTCAGGTGACTTTGTAGAAAATCTCAAAAAACACTGCAATACTGGATGCAAAAACACCAACTAAAAAGGCTCTTGAGATATATGGGTTGCATACGTAAATTTTTATGTAGCTTTTCCTGATGTATACTTTTTCCTGTATCAAAAATTCCAAAAGAAGAAAAAAGATCTCTTTCTCAAGGCTTTATGGCACCTGGCATGGTACTCCGGAGTGAGCATCAGTTTATACCCCACCGTCAAAGTGCAGAAGTGCTAATCCCTCACCAGCGTCAATATTGAGAAGTTTTAGTACTTATTTTTGCCAATTTATGCATTTTAATAACATGGTTTTATTTCCCATTTTTGTACACTGAAAGATACACTTTTGCATTTATCATATTTTACATTTTTTAATTTAAATTTCTCAAGTCTAAGGAATTTTTAACATCTATCAAAACTGGCTGTTCTGAGTTCGATCCCAGCACCACACGCTGTGTGGACCTGAAATGGCACGTGGTGGGGCCCACCTGTAATCCCAGCACTGGGGAGGCTGAGATAAAAAAAAATCAGTATAAGCCCAAGCTGCATAGAGAGACCCTGTACCAAATAAATAAATGAATAAATAAATAAATAATTTTAAAATGGCTATTGCATTGCATTTTAATTTGTGGTATTATTGAAAATAATAGGAACAATTATTTTTTATTCCAGCTTTAATTTTAAATTATTTTTATTGAGTTCCGAAAACAATCTTGCCAACACAGCATCTAGTACGTTACATACTCTTTCGTTTAATTTCCAAAAGTTTTTGAAAAGTGGATTTTATCATTTCACTGTTATAGTTAAGAGAAATTTAGAGGCAGAGAAATAAGAAATGTACTAGCGCTGCTAGTCAATTTTGGAAGCCCAAACTGATAAGTTGGAATTTCTACCCACCTTTGGCTGAAGGCAACTCTCAGTCTGAATTTCATAGAAATGTTCCAGGGTTTTCATAAGCATATTTGGGCCCAAATCCTCAAATTATCTTTGAAAGTATTTGTGTTGTTAAGAATCAATGAAAATTGTTTGATCAAAAAGAAAGGAAAAATAAGGAAGAGAAAATGAAAGAGAAATAGTATTTCAAGTGTTCCCTCAGCCCCACTGTTTACCTCTGCAGGGGGAACGTGCAGCTCCACACCACAGACTGGGGGTTACTGTGTCCCCACAAATGACAGAGCATCCCCCACCAGCTCAACTCTACCTCTCCTCTTCTTTTCCATTTAAATGTGGACTTCAAAATCTTCACAGAGGCAGAGGCACAGTATATGAATCAAAATAATTTCAGCCTGTCCCAATATAAAATAGGTTGATTGTTTATAAAGTGGAGGAAAGCAAAGAATCCACAGTGGTGCTTTGGCTTGCACCTGGAAGGTCTCCGAGCCCTCCTGCATTAAAGGGAGGCCTTTTTAGAGGTCCACAGTTTTAGGGAATGTGATGGTGGGAGTAAGGATATGAGATTGCTTAGTCGACTGATTGATTAAGCAGAGTTCTGAGTGTCAACGGTGGGACGGTCCACTGTGGATGTGAGTGCTACCCGTCCAAAGGGTGGGTGGCCTGGGTGGAATATAGGGGACAGAAAGAAGCTGCTGCTTCTGCTGCTTCTCTGTTTCGCTGCCTTCTGCCTTCCCTCCCAGGTTATGAACTGTTCAACTCTGCATGCTACTCTTCTTTGGAGCCAGCCTGGCATGGACTGAAGCCTCTCTGAACTGTGAGCTAAAAATAAACCTTTCCTACTATAATTTTGGGTGTTGGATATTTTGTCTCAGCAACAAGAAAAAAAAAAAACTAAGACATCTGCTAACAACACAATAACAGGTTAAACCGCATGCTCATTTTGTTACCTTCAGTTTAAGTTGTCACTTAAGAGATGGTGCCTTGTATATTCTGAACATTATCTCCATGTAGAAAAAAAATGATACCAAAAAGGTGTCTATAGTTTTATAATTTGAATAATTAGCAATTTTCAAAGATCTATTTGAAAGAAAATTACAATGCTCCAATTTGGTAAGAACTGAATTTTTCCACCATACAGTAGGTAATCCTGTGTTCACAGGGCAATTTTACCAAGAAATAAATTAAATCTTTATCAGAAAGATATGTTCTGAAGTTAATGGCCAGTAATATGGCTTATTTTATTAATGTTCCTTTCAAGATTTTTTACTGCTGTGTGGCTATAGTAATACAACTAAAAAGCACACGTATGCAAATTTTCTGTATGTTGTTTTGTTCTCAAAATTGTCCGAGAATTCCCTTGGACTTGCAAATCCAGGCATGGCATCTCTGGAAGACTGTTGTCATTCATTCTTTTTGTAAATTCTAGTGACTGTGGCTCCAGGTCATCCCTCTTCCAGACACAGTTGTCTCCTTCATCCTAAAATACTGTATTTTCCTTTGAAGTAACAACTATTTTATTCCCAAGTAACCAAACACACTTAAAGTATCTAACAAAAATAACTGCTACATTTTCTTTCAGATCTTAAAATGCTTTCAATTAAAAAACATTTCCAGAGAGAGAGAGGAAAATTGCCAATGCTAAGATTTATGTCATAATTATATTCATTTTGAAATGTGATAGATATTAGGTGTTGTGGCAGATTGTGAGATAATATTCATCTCTCTTGTAAAACATATATTCCCTTGAGGTGTGTGTAGAAACTACTGGGTGTTTAGACCAGAATACAGCATTTTCTGTCTCCTGGAGAATTTTTTTTTATTGAAGCTTTTGAGCAAACAGTGAAAATAAATGCGTCTAGTTTCTGTCAGTGATAACTCTGGAGAGCTGAGACACAATGCCCCACCCTATGGCAAGCACTAGAACACGTTTTTACATCACGGGCTTACTGGGTGAACTGTGCCACCATTTATAGTTAGGTTTTCAATTTTGTCCTTCAAGGGAAAAAGCTTCACAAGTTCCTCTACTTCGCTACTGGGACATCTAAATATAATTTCTAGTATGGCTGTGCTCATTTTAAAAAGTTCATTCATTGTTTCAGGAATATAAAAGATATCAGAATTCATTGCCAAGTGGTAAGTTGTGGCATGATTATCTTTTAAGAGAACATGCAAGGAAAATTGGATTGTTTAAATGTCCCCAAAGAACATATAAGGGGCTGCACATCTCAGAATGTATATTCCTTGTGTCACTCCCTTCATCTTAAACTCAGTAGAGTCCTAAGAGAATGGATCAAGAATGGGCTTGAAGCAGCTGCCTGTGTGGTGATCAGAGGCGCAACCTGTCACCTCTTGTTCTCACCATACTCTTCCTGAGTGTACTTCTCTCTCTCAAGAGGACCAGCTCCTGCTGTGCTGATCAAGATGCCTAGTGGGTTGTCCTTTCTCTAGAGCTGTTAAGGAAGCTAGGGTACGACCACACTCAGATGACCTACAGCTATGTCAGAACTCCACTGAGAGGAGCAAAAAGGAAAAGAGAAAGGAATGGTGGGGGAAGGGAGGAGAGAGGAGGAAAAGAAGAGGATGGAGGGGAGGGGAGAGGAGGGGAGGAAAAAGGAGGGGAAGTGAGGCAAAGAGAGGGGAGAGGAAAGGAGGGGGTATGGGGGGGCGAGGCAGGGCAAGAGCAGGCATAGTAGGCATAGTACATTCTCAACTACTACAGGAAAGCCTAAGTTAAATGCAGCTCTCCAACAGCTCTTCTCTTTAAATACTACAGAAGAAAAGAGGAAGGTGGTACGGAATGTTCAGAACATGCGTGCTGACCACTCATAAGCTGAGATGCTGTGAACCACCCTTATGAACCCTGCATACAGGGGTCATGCATAGAAGAATAAGTGAAGGTCCTCATGACTTTTCCTCAGTCATTCAACAGAGTGTCACTGTCTTCCACATTTGGACATGGATTTGGTCACAAAGTTAGACAGGAAGCCTCCTTCTTTGGTAACACAGATTAATAGCATTGCTACTCCTATGATATATTTATATCACCATGGTTTTTCCATATAAAGTTTATTCTTTCCTGAGAAAATACAAAATACATGGATATCTTATCTGGATTATCTGATCTTATTTCTTTTCACACACCCTAAAAACACATTTTGACTTCATAATGAGCACATTTTACAATTTAAACTCTATTTAACTTGTAGTGAGTCCTGTGGAGTTTACAACTGTAGTGGTTGATCAATTGCATCAACTTGAGAAGTTAAAAGCTTAACTAAATTGGTTCACTAATTCCACACCCTATGGTATGGAGACCTTACCCTAAAGTGACTCATTACTTAAAGGATATAAAAGGGAACTGAGGGAAAGGATGGAGGGCTCCATTTTCTGGGAGGAGCTCTGGCCTTTGCAATCAACTTAGACATTGTCTTCTGGCTTTTAGCACAGACTCTTTGTCTTCTGCCTTGGATCCTTCAACCTTCCAATGGAGATTCATCAGCCATCCATCACAGATCCATTGGCTCCCTGATACATCTTTTCTTTGCAGACCAATCAGCCTTCTGATATGGGCTTGTACAGAACATGGCAGCGACAGCCAGACCTTGGACAGAATCCTTCAGTCTCCAATGTGCAGACACCCTCTGTACACTTCCTCTTCTAACTCTGTGACTGACCGTCATAGGAAAATGGAATCGCCAGTCATGTATTTTCTTATACATCTGTACATCTTATGTTATGTCTTTTCCTCTAATAAATCCCAGCTAACACCCATTTTAATTTCATTCACATACTCACTAACCCCCAACATTTAGACATCTCTCCCTACTCAGGCATAGAACCTACCCAGGAATTTTAGCTGGGTATAAAAAAAATTGATATTTCCCTACCTTTTTGCATACAACCAACAGCCAACAAAAAGCTCAAGGAAAGATGAATACACTTCCTCTGTTTAGCCTTTGCTTCTGATTGGAATGCAGACTTTATGGATGGAGATAGTGGAAACATCATTTACGATGATGTTACCTCAGAATGAAAGCAATTTATGGTGGGATGTTGGTAGAAAATCTGGCATCTTTGCATGAAAGGAGAGGCCCTCCTAGCACTGGATTGCATTTCTGGAATTCTGAAAGACAAATAAACTTTCATCTTCTTAAACCTACTGTTTATACTTGAAGTCATGGGTCTCAAGGTTGACTAATCCTACCCAATATAGGCCAGCAGTCCATCCATTCCTATGGCCCCTCGTCTCACTTCTGAGCCATACCTGTAGACCCTCTTGTGCTTTCCTGGTTTCTTTTCTACACAGAGCCTTCCTAGTGCTTATTAGAAACACCAAGAAGACTATGTTAATCCCCTGAGTGAAAGCTTTCAGTGGTTTCCCTCTGCATTTAGAATAACCTACACTCTTTACCATGGCCCCTCAGTCTGCAGTACCTCATATTCAACCACCACCAGGCATTTCACATGATGTGCTGGCTTTTCCTCCCTCCATGATGTTACCCACCCCTGCCCCCAGGCTCTCTGCTTATTGGCTCCTCAGATTGGTATGCTCTGTCCCCACACCCCCTCTGCCTAGTCCTTATCTCCTTCAGGTCCCCTGCTACTGACAACACCAAGTGATTATATGTCAGCACTGTCCAGGTTTCTGCCGTCTTCCTTCACTGGAAGTTAAGCTAAATGAGACGGGACATCTTTACTTTCTTTGATAAATTTTGTGCTCTACACAAAGAAAGCATGTGGGTTCATGTAGATGTTCAACTTTAAATAGTGTTTTTAGAATAAATGAATGAATCTTTTCATTCCTATAGTGTGAAAGTTAGAAAGGACTTTTACTTAATGCCAAACTATCAAGGATCTGTCAAAGATTCTGCAAAAATTCCACTCATCCTCAATCACCCACAGGACTAGGGACTTTCCTCTCCTCCAATGATGCATATAAGATCTGTGAATTGTCCTTAATCCATTGGAATCCACTTGTGCATTTATGCATGTACTTTCTCCTCCAGGTGAGAGCTTTTAAAGGCCATGGACTTTGTCATATTTAACTTTTCTCTTCCTAAGTCAGACAAACTGCCTGGCACTGAAGACCATCCTGCTTATGTTCATGAGTACATGATTTCCTTTTTCCCTGGCTCCTGCATCTTGTCTTATACACTAGGTCATTCGCAGTCACCACACTAGCATATCCCCATGGATCTGTGGTGGAAAAAGAGCAAAAGAGAACTCTTCAGGCTGCCCACCATCTCTATAGCCTGACCCTTGCAGGAAGCTGTTTCTCTAGTGACTGCCATTCATGTGTGAGCCATGTGGGGCTAGTGCTGTCACTCTTGGTCCCTGGCTGTTCACCCAGGGGTGTTGACACTCTTGGGTGGGCAAATTCTTGCTATAGGACAGTGTCTCCTGAATTGAAAGATGTTCAGCACCATTGCTCGCCTCAACCTAGTAGATGCCAGCCGCATCCAGTCCGCACTGCTTTGTGCCAGCCATAAACGTCTCCAAATATTGTCAAATGTCCTCTGGAGCACAATCACACCCTTTAATTCATCACTGCTGTGGTGGGAACTGAGCAGGTCTCTTGGTCTCTGCCCAGTGTGTGACCCTTGTGACACATTTACTTCAAGAGGCAAAGGGGGCAATTTTGCCCATGAATATAAGCTCAAAGTGGCTTGAGAGGAATAGAAACCAGCCCATGGTGGCAGGAGTCCAGGGACAGCTCAATGAGCAAAGCCTAGAGTGTCATCCAGGAATAGCCTGGCTGTGACAGACAAGGTGGGCAAGCAGTGTCTTAAATGGTTTTATTCTGTTGCCTTTAGGCAGCACATCCATCACTCTCTGATTGACCTCAGGTCTTACTATTCCCTCTTGCCTACCCCGCCCCCATCACTGCTTTCTGGATCAGTAAGAGCATGAAAGGCACTTGAATCTGCAGTCCTTGGTACACAACAGCAACAATTTCTGGTGACATAAACCCCACTGACAAGCGAGATGGCTTTGGAAGTCAGATCTGCTGAGTGCGTGTACTTATGGCTCACAATGTGTGATATGTAACAGCTTACGGGTATGCTGCCCCATACGGTTGCATAGGAATGAAGCCTAGCCCATATTTAAGGTTTCATGAAGACTATTGGACATACAACACACCCAAGAACATCACAAAATTCTCCAGGTTGATGGGTGCCTATCTTCCCCATAGAACTGTTACGCTTCTGAGGGTGGCCCCCACTGCATCAATGTGCCCTCCAGCAGCAGTGACATCCTGAGACTCAGGGTGTGACTTTGAGACCTCAGCCCAGCTCCCATCCCCCCAAAACCCCAGAACCTCAGTCTTGCTTCCATTCAGTCTCCATTTCCATCCCTGAGCCACTGAATCTGTGGATGAAAACACATTTGATGCACCAGCTACACCAGACAACCATTCTCAAGGTCATCTGTCCACAGCCCCCATCCACATTGTCCTGGCTGCCACTGCTCTAAGATGATCCAGAACCCAGCCCCAAGCCCTTTGGCCTTCTGCCTCCTCTGCCACCAAATCCCCACATCTGCACCCCTCACATCACCCCTGCCATTTAGAAGAACCATCCCAGCTCTCCATCGTTCTCCTAACCTGTGCCTATGCTCCATCTCAGATCTTGCTTGAGGAATTACTTCAGAGCCCCAGCTCTGCTCATACCTCTCCTCCTGTCTGAGTCACTCCTCAGAAGCCATCCCTTGTGCTTCAACCATTCACTGGAATTGCTTTTTGAAACAATACATCACTCTTTTTTTTTGCTTTTCTCTGAAAACAAATAATGAACATTAATTTTAACACATTTGAAAATATACAGGAAAATGTAGGGAAGGTAATAAAATCACATGTAATCCTATACCTTGGAGGTGATAAGTCACTTTTAACAATGGTTGTTATATTGCACATTATTATCTTCAAAATAGTTGCCCAGATCACTAGATGTAGGCTTGCAAAAATGATCAAACAATTAAGCATTAACAGTTCCTTTCAATAAGCCAATAGAAATTAATAGTGCAACTACCTTTGTTATTGTGTAAATACATATTTTTTCCCATTTCCTTCTTTTTTTCTTTCTCCTTTCCCCCATCCCAGTTGTTCATTCCTTTGGAGCAGTTTCTTTTCTTTTCACAACATAACAATTATACATTTTGGATTTGATTTACTCTTTTAGTTTCTTACACTAGGGAGACAATATAATATTTACTCATGTCATTCCGACTTATTTCACTGAGGACTATGATCTCTACTTGCATCCATTTACATCTAAAAGCCTGCAGCTTATCTTTCTTTATAGCTGGGTAATACTATATTGTACAAAAATAACGTTTTTATATCCATTCTTCAGTTGATGGGCATTTGAGTTATTTTCAAGATTTAACTGTGACAAATTACGCTGCTATAAACATGGCCCACATATATTGCTGAATATAATGCTTTCAATTCTTCTAGAAAAGTACCCAGGAAGTCCCCTGGGTAAAAGGGGAGCTCTAATCCTAGATTTTAGAGGAATCTCCACACTGATTTCCACAGTGGTTAAACCAGTCTACACTCCCACCAGCAGTGGAGAAGAGTATCTTTTCCCCACTCCCTATATGGCGTTTGTTATTGGTTTATTTCTTGATGATAGCCATTCTTCCCAGTGTAACATGGAATCTCAGTGTTCCATTAATTTCTTGAATAACCAGTGGTATTGAACATTTTTTCATACATCTACTTGATATTTGTATTTCCTCATCCCAGATGCCATTTTGGGGTTAGGTCTTTGAATTTTGGGGACCTGATTTTTTAATTCTTTAAATGTTCTAGGGAGAAATCCTTTGTCTGAGGAACAATTAGCTAAATTTTTTCTCAATTTGTGTTTTGTTTTTATTCTGGTGGTGATATATTTTGATGTGCAAAATCTTTTCAATAAGGTGCAATCACAGTTGTTTATCCTTTGAAGTATTTCCTATGCAGTTTGGTTTTTGTTCATGAACTCTCTGCCTAGTTTTATGTCTTCAAGGTTTCTACCTACTTTCCCTTCTAATAAATTTAGTGTTTCTGTTTAAATATTTAGATCTCTAATCCATTTTCACTCTAGTTTAGTGAAAGGTGATAAAAAGAAGGGTCTAGTTTTAGTCTTCAACATGCAGAAAGCAAGTTTTTCAAGCTTTTATTATAGAGGCTATCTTTCTCCCAGTTAATGTGTTTGATCCCTTTGTCAAAGATAGGGTGGTTGAGTGTATTTGTAAGTATGTCTGCATTTTCTAATCTGTTCTATTGATCCTCAGATCTATTTTTGTTTCATTTTGTTTTGGTTTGTTTGGTTTGTTTCGGTCTTTTTTTCCCCAGTATCATGCTGATTTTGTCACAATACCTTTGTACTATAATTTCAAGTCAGGGATTGTAATGCCTCCTGCCTTGCCTTTGCTGCCCAGGATTACTTTTGCTATTCTAGATCTGGTCTAACAAAAGTCCTGGACTTCTCAGAAACTGTGGCAAAGTCTCCCACAGTTGTATAAACTGGACAACTTAATAATTTTAATCTTTAGCTGATTATTTGGTCCTTTTCTATTTTATTCTTATTTTTGTTAATGCAACAGGAATTAAATGAACTTTGATCCTTGTTTTAAAGATTGTTAAAAATTGTGTCTATACGTACAGCTCCTGAGGATGTAGTGCTCACTACACTATATATAGGACATGATCACCGTGAAGCGTATCCAAGCCTGCAGGTTCACTTTCCTTGAGTGCTTGATGCTATTAATGACATTTCCATGTAGGACTGAGATGAATGACACAGAATGACTGCGCTGTGTGCAGCTGTGCTGCTTTCAATGTGCAACTGCACATAGATGTGTGCCAGGAGGTCTGACCTGGTCCAGGTTACAAACACAGTAGCCCTGCAAATTAAGTGCACTCCCACTCATTGTTTATGCTAGAACATTTTCTTCTCATGGAATATAAGTAAAACTTAAGTGTTTGTCGCCAATAAATGGTAATACTAAAACAAAATAAACAATAACAAATAAAGTCAAAGCTTTCAGATTTTGTTCATTTAGTATGATGTTGGCTGTTGGTTTGTCATAGATGACTTTCCAATTTTCAGTAGAGTATTTTTTATTATGAATGACTGTTGAATTATATGAAAATCTTTTCCTCCATTTATTAAGGTTATTATGTGATTTTTGTCTTTGGCTCTGTTGATATGGTATATTACATTTATTGATTTGTGTATACTGAACCATTCCTGCATATCTGGGATGAATCCTACTTGGTCATAGAGTGTAATCTTAATGAGTTACTGCATTCTGCTTGCTAATATCTCATTGAGAATTTTTGCATCTGTGTTCATTAATAAGATCAGTCTGTAATTTTCTTTCTTGGTTGGATCTTTCTTTGGTTTTGGTAGCAGGGCAATACTGATCTTTAGAAATAAGTTAGGGAGAATTCTCTTTCAATTTCATTTAGTTTGAGAAAAGTTAGCATTAAATCTTCTCTAAATTTCTTGTAGAATTCAGCTGTGAACACTTCAGGACATGAGCTTTTCTTTGTTGGTAAGTTTTTAAGTCATTTTCAATTTTATTGAGTGATACTGAGTTATTTAGAATTTTTTATCTTCTTGTTCAGGTTTGGTAGTTTATTTGTATCTAGGAATCTGTCCATTATTTCTTCCCTGTTTTCTATCCTGTGAGAGTAAATATTTTTGAAGTAGCTATTGATGATTTTCTGAATTTCTATGGGATCTGTAGTGACTTCACCTTTTCATTCCTTATTGCTTGAATTTGAGGTTTCTTTCTTTCCATTTTTGATAAGACTAACTAGCCAATTCTCCAATTCATTAATTCTTTGTATTGTTTTCTTTACCTCTATTACATTAATTTCTGCTCCAATCTTTATAACTTCCTCCCTCCTTTGGACTTGATTTGCTCTTTTTCTTCCTAGAAGCTTGAGGCCCAGCATTAGGTTGTTTATTTGTACTTGTTCTGTTTTCCTGATGTGAGAGTTCACCACTAGGAATTTCCCTCTGAAAATTGCTTTCACAGAGCCCAACAGGTTCCAGTACATTCTATTTGCATTTTTGTTTGATTACAAATATTGTTTCATTTCCTCTTTAATTTCATCTGTGACCCATTGGTTTTTCAGGAGGGTGATTTAGTTTCCATGTTTTTATGGAATTTTTGCAATTTTTTCAAAAATTTCCAGTTTCATCTCACAGTGGTCAGACAGTATACATAGGATAATTTCAGTTCTTTTGCCCTTTTGTGTGCATGTTCTATGGGCTGTTATATGGTCTATTTTAGAGAACATCCCATGTGCAGCTGAGAAGAATGTGAATTTCCATGTGGCTGAGTGGAACACTCTGTAAAGGCCTAATAAGTCTATTTGATTATAAGTTTGAGTCAGTTTTATTTTTTTTTTTTTTGTTGTTGATTTTTTCTCTAGTTGATCTAGCTCTCTGTGACAATAGGGGTTAAGGTCCCCTGTTATGATTGTGCTATTGCTTATTTGATTTTTCATGGTGTCTAGTAATTTTAAACCCCATGCACACTTGATACATTTTTTAAAAGTAAAAGTAGATTTACGCTTTTATGTTCTGTGGTAACTTTGGCAAAATCAGAGGCTTGTGCTCCACATCAAAAAAACTACAATTTTTAAAAACAGTTTCTTGATACCCTATTTCATAAACATCCAAGCCAAACTTTGCTTGGCTACATCTTCAAGGTTGTACACAGTAGTTGTTATGAATTTTGCAGCTCTGTGTGACAGCATACTGTGCCTCTTTGACCTCTACCCCTGTGTGTGCACTGATTACTTTTTCTGGTCCAACAAGCACCTCAGTGTTAAGTGAGACATGCATTTTAAGGCTCTTGTAGTATATCGCCAAACTGACCAATAAAGGTGATTGAATCTAGGTTAATGTGATGCCAGTATTGTGAGTTTGTTTGTCTGTCTAGATCCATGCTAAATTAATTAGTTAAGTGAATAATTTGACATTTAGTTTCAGGCCAGAGGTACTACTACATTTTGATTTATCATTGGTCCTTTCTTCTTCATTTTAAAACAATCTACCTATTTTTGTCTTACTGCTTTTCTTTTAAACTGGCTATCTTACTACTCTTTTTTAAAGTATCCAGCTCTATGCATGAACAATTTTAATATTTCTCTAGTTTAATTGTTAGGGGTACCTTTTCATTTTATAATTTGTCTTTCTTCTTTAACTTATGTGAGTGACTTAAAAAAATGTATGGGCACATGACTGACACTGACAAAGGATCTACAGAGAGAGGTACAGGGTTACAGGATAAACTCTGAGGGGACTTGACTGACATCATCAGATACAAAAGTTACATTTTTTGTTGTATAGGTCTTGCTTTATCTCGGTCTTAACCATCCAGCAGAAAAATATAAAAATGAGGTATATAAAATAAGGCCATAATAATAAGCTGAGCTGTAAATGGCTCTAGTCAACAACTTCTTCAGATAACCCACTATTACTGTGGACTGCTGGACTGTGTTGGATTGTTTCACTGAATTCAAGCACCTATAAAAATTTAATGACAATAGAATACCTATCTTTGACAGGACTAAACAAAAAAGGGGGGATACAAAGGAAGAACCATTCTGTGTTTGTATAAACAGTACAGTTAGGATAAATATGCAGTACTTTTGAGTAATTCTATGAGAAGAAAGATTTGCACCAATAGTGTTTGGACAGGATATCCTGTCTGCTCCTTGTACTATGGATAATCAGTAGGAAGATAAAAATGTAAAAAGTATTAATTATTGAACTATACTATAATTCAGCTTTGAAAAAAAAGATAGATATTCAAATACATTCTCTTAATTCATTGAATAGAAGCATCTGCTCTAATAGTGTTCGTAGATAGAGTATCATGAATACACCTTGTAGGACAAAAAACCACTATGAAAACAATGTGCAATGTATTAATTGTTGAATCTGTCCTACTAATTTGATTTGAAACTGTCTCATTGCTATTTGTTCTTCAATAAAATAAAATAAATGTAAAAAAAATGTGTAGAATCAAACCTGTTCATCTTTCTCTTCCTCCTCCTCCTGCTCCTCTTTCCCAATCCTTTTGCTCTACCTTTGCTCCATCTTTTCTCCCAACCAGGGCAAGCATTGCCCACCAAGGCCACAGCAACCCTGACCTGATTTTCCTCCTGTAGCTCAGACCACCATTTTTTGTCTCCTCTCTCAGACCAGGCCTCTCATCCTACTGTCCATGGTACTGACTCCAATCTCCTCTCTTTCTTCTCTTTCTGCACTCCTTGGGGCCTGCACCTTTCCCTGAGCACACACTTACCAGCCATCCAGCTTCAGAGTCTCATGCTCAGCTATTCACTAACCCTGGAAATGCAGTGCCCACAGCACACTGACAGAGCCTAGCCCCCTTTGTGTGATCTCATCATTGGTTCAAAGCATTGCTGCTCCTCTGCTGCCCAAGCCAGAAGCTCTGTGACTTCCCAAGGTGGCTCTTTGCTTCCCACATGTATGCAGTTTGCGCAGGCTCCTAGGATTCTTCCCCTTGATCCTGCACCAGACTGTTCCCACCCCACATGCCTGCCTTTACACCTGAAGAAGCTGCTATTTAACTACATGGCTATTGGATTTTTCTTTCACATTTTATATAAAATAAAATTAGATACTAACTTTACATCAAACAAAATGGCTTGCATGTTTATTGATTGGTTTGGCTTTTTTTGAGACAAGGATCTCAGTAGGTTGTTCAAGCTGGCCTTGAACGCATGAAGTAGTCCTAGCTGGCCTCAAACTTGTGGTAACTCCTGCCTCAGCCTTCCTAGTGCTGAGATCATAGGTGTGCACCATCACACCCAGTGCTAGGCTGAAAGATTCAGATTTTAAGATGGTTAGTGAACAAGTGAACATATTCCCTCTCTAAGTCTCAGTTACATAATATATATAGTAGAAGCCCTGTGAGAACTTACTTTGAACAGTTGTTCTACAGATTAAATGGGTAGTGTTTAGGATGATTTCTTTCACAGAGTGTCCAACACAGACCAGCTGTGCTAATCATTTATCACACCAGCTCTGGATACATATCGTAAGGCAGATTTCACCCTGCTAACTTCTCCATCATGTTGGTCCTCTTCTTTCCCCACTCTTTCATATAATACTAGGTTATCCAGAATGCAATCACTCCGATTCCTCTCTCACTAGTTCTACTCCATGAGTACAAGTCAATTAGTCACACTATTACTATATAACAGCCATCTCCAAGTTTGTGGCACTGCAGCTTGAGTCTACTTTGGGCTCAATGGAATACAATAGACTTTCCTGGTGTCTGGGGCCTACACCACAGTCTAAGCTTTAAAAATGTTCTCCTCTTGTGTTTGTTCTGGGGTTCAGGCTGAGAAACCATTTTTTTGCCTATTTTTGCCCTGGTTGAAAAGCCAAGCCAACCAGATAAATTATATCACATGGCAAAATCCAGCCTCCCTGAAGCAGGGACACGCAGCTGCCCATTGTGGGAGGAGTAAAGAGGACATTTCCCAAGGGTGACATAACGCCAACTACGGCACTGTGGCTTTTGCTTGTGCATTTGGCATACCACATTTCCTGAAGGACCTCACCTGCCTCTCACTTTCCCCCCTGTAACAAAGGGGTATACACCCAAATGGCTCAACTCCCTGGTCCCATATTAATCAAGCTTTTCCAAGCAACCCAAGAATGACAGGCCTTGTATCCCTGGGGCTTCTACTGCCAACTATTCCTGGGCTCTTTCTTGCCTTAATTTTTCTGTTGCCTCCTCTGTACCTGATATTCAATAATTTTTATTGTTGTTAAATGGTTAATATCCAAGGTTGATCTAACAAACCTCTACATAATCTACCTAATATAATGTTGGCCCTTCTCAAATAATTCTTTTTTAAAAATCTGAACATAAAGAATCCTATTAGCAATTTCAAACCAAATATTCTTTGTGTGGGGAAAACTTCAAACATCTGTCTTATGATAATCATGTTTTTCACAGAGGGGCCTTGGATTGAGTGTGCAGGGCCACCATTAAAACAGCAATTTTGCAGTCAACTATTTCAAACTGAGATGAATGCAGAGCTTACTCACACTCACGGGGCCTCCAAGTCCATCCCCATTCCCCAGCTTCCCCTCTGTGGCTGGGACATCATGTTTTGCTCACTCTCCAGCACTGTGCCCAGCCCAGCCCTGCATGCTCATGGACCAATCTGCTGTAGGAGTCTGCAGTCCTCATTTGCCCTGGCCTGCTCCTCCTCCTTCTGGCACAGCATGTGGAAATCTTCCTTAATCTAGCAAAGAGCAGGTGCTCATCCTCCAATATACTGCTCAAAGAAACTCCTCCTGGGTGAGACATGGAACATGAGACGTTCTCTAGTAGAAATATGTAGAAGCCAAAATAAATAAAAAGGAGAAAGTGAGAAAGAGTGAAACAGGCAATTATTTGTAATAGAAAGACTATTGATTTTCCTTTTTGATACATAGTCTAAATTATCCCTCAAGAAAAGTAGTAATGCATCTTTAAACAGATTTATTGGTTCTAGAAAGGGAAAAATGTATTATTTAACTTCAATGTTATTGAATTTTGCTTTTATATTAGATGTAGAAATAAGACAGAGGAAATGGGACAGGGAAATTCCTCCAAGGATTACAGTAGTTTGGGACCCACAAGGTAAGATATCTGATATTTCTCTCCAAACAACAAATTCTATAAATAAAGAATCATTTTTTGGCCACATAAATAACATCACACATTTCAAATAAGCATATTTTTCCACAAAATGCAAAGTTCTCAGAGTTGAGGTAGATAAACTACCATGGATCTTCTAGGTTTCCAAAGACCCAACTTCTTTATTAGAAAGGATATTTGTCCTTGGCAAATCCTATGACTTCCAAGATCCTTGAGTTAAACTGTCTTTCCCTGAGCAGGGCTCTCTATGTGTCTTTAGCACTTTCTGCTCTCATTCCCTCACTCCATGAGCCACAATACCTTGGCTTCCCAAGTCTCTCTATGGCCTTGTCACTAACCTTGCAAACCATCCCAGGCAGATGCCAGTGTCAGAGACAGTCCCAAGGGATGGGGTTGTATCGCCACCAAGAGAAACTAATCACAACAACAGGAAAGCATTTTTCCAATACAAAGTGCTCTAAAAGCCATGAATAGAAATTCCAAGCCCCAGCTACAAACTGTAAACTTTGTAGTGTTTATTCTTTTTAGTTCAGCAGGTGAACTTTTATTTGTGATAACCACACTCTCTTAATTAACTGAGAATACATCCATTATGACTAAGTATAGACTAACCCACAAGTCCAAGGGCTAATTGGTCATACAAGTCCCAGGCTGCCCTCCTTTGTGAGGCCCATACACTAAGTCTGTGTGTCCCACACCTCTTGGGGGACCCTTATTCCTGCACCCTCAGGAGACACACACTCAGGCACAGAAAGCAGATACCAGCACCATTTGCCCCAACGCACAAAGCAGTTCTGTCTCTCTCTAGGATGATTTTGGTATGTTTTTCTTTGTACTCAGTACGATGTGCCAAATCTTTGAGGCTGTTCCACACTCATACTCATGGGAATAATGATTAATAAGTCCAGATTCAGCACATCGTGTCCAAGTGCTACAGTCTATTCTATGGCCTGTGGACTAGAAAACCCTCTTCAGTATTAACTATGAATCATGGTATGACATCTTAAATAAACTAAGAAAGGCTCAGCTTGGTGTAGTGGTACATGTCTGTAACTCCAGCACTCAAGAGGCTGAATTCAAGGCCAGCCTGGACTCCAGAGTGAGTTCAAGTCTCTCATGAACCATATAGTGAAAACTACTTTTAAGAAAAGGAAAGAAAGAAACAGAAGCAAAGCAAAATAGTAAGCCCTAGAAGATTAGTGGAGCACAATTTTGGATGTGTATTTGAAGGACTAACATGCACACTAGCAAACTTGAGTGTAAGATCCCCCTAGTTGTGGGTGACACCAATCAATAAACTTATAGCCTTGGCAAGGCAGAAGGACAAAGAAGAAAGTAGAAAAAGGAAGCTTTGGAAAAGCTCCTGTCTTCACCATTGCCTTTGGACATGGCATTTCAGTTTCTCCAGCCTTCTAATGCAAACCCACACTAGAAACTCTCCAAGGGGCTTCCAGGCCTGCACCTTGGGCTCGTGGGAGCAAAGGACACTATCCTTTTTGCCTCTGGCTATTCCACTTCTATCTGTTTAGGCTGAGATGCTACCAGATCTTCCAGCTCTCCACCATACAGAACACCGCTGTGGATTCTCCCAGGTTGTGTCCCATCTACCTAACAAATACCCTTGCAAACTTTACATATATATTTCTACTTATTCTGTTCCTATAGAGAAGCCTAATATCCCTGTCAATACCACAAGATGAAAGCAAAAAGCATCCTGTCCACTCAAAACACCATGACATTGTCCTTCTACTGTCTTTTACTATATCCTTCTCTCTCCCTCGCCACAACCAGTGTATATGCTTATCCATTCTACCAACCACACTCAACAGTCTCCTATATGGGGACTGATGTTTCTGTTTTTCTTTGTTAAAAATATTTTTATTTATTTACAGAGCTTAAAAATAGCTTTTATTTATATTTTTTCCCTTAGGGAAAGGTCTACAGGGTGTTCAGAGTCTCACTATAGTGATCCACTTGTTTACAGCCTCCCAAGAGCTGGGATTACAGGCGTGCACCACCACATCCAGTCTTAGTTGCTGTCACAGCACACTCCACGGGCAGGGCTGCCGTGGCAGTCCCAGGGATTGAATTCCAGGCCCCTGAGCCTGCTTGCAGGTGCTTTAATTCACAGAGCTATTTGGCCAGCCCTAAAAAAATAGTTTAAAAAAAAACCATTAGGGAGACCAATGTTATATCTTGACTGCCAACACATGCATTTGGGGACAGTGCCTATAAGTGGTTTTCATCTCCTTCTCACCAGATGAGAGAAAACCTTCCCCACACAAATTTTCACTTTAAAACCAGGTCAATGAAAGCTGGTCAGATTTAAGAAAAGATGGCACATGCAAGAGAATAATGCATAAAGATCACTGTGTACGTGTATTTGATCTGAGTACAGATACTTGTGCTCATGATCAAATTCTCTTGTAAAAAAGAAAGCACACAAAAATCCATAGTCCCACTGTGTGACAAATGACGCTGTGATCACAGATCCCTCTTTAAAACTCCTGCTAATTCAGGTGGCAGGATGAAGTGTGCCATGTCATAATTAATCCCTCGTGTATTGCAAGCAATTTAATGTCAAAATAATCAACATCAGCTTTTTTTTACCCCTTTGTGAGAACATAATAAATACTGTCATTTAGCTGTAGCAAACACTGGATTTCTTTCCTGGTCTTTTAATAACGTTATTTGTGAGGTAAATATCAGACTTTCTTCTTCATCTTTCCCTCCCAACCCTACAAACCATTATATTCCTCCTTAGGGAAGATAGTCCAGATATCAAAAGCAAGGAATTGTGCTTAATGTGTAGATGCATAGTTGAACCCTTGCATTATGATGTTGCTTGGAATCCAAACACCAACTAAGAGCAAACATAAGAAAGGAAAGCAAAACCTTGGAAAGAAAATGGTATCCCTTCACTGCTAGTCATTTATTTTTTCCTCATTGGCATGGACATGACAGTTATTATTATTATCTTGTTTTGCAAGGCTGTCCTAGCTATGAAGTAAATTGTGTTGTATTGTTTTGGTAAAACCTGGTTCACTTTGTAAACAACTTGTGTCAGAAAATAAGTGGTCAAGTGCTTTCCTCTGCCTCCACAGAAGGCAGAGCATGCACAGTATGTGGTCTATAGTTTCTTCTTCAGCCAACACGCTTGCCAAGATGTCTTGTCTTGCTAAGCAGGGTCTGTGACATCATCTGCTTCCACTGTACCAGTGTTCTTCTGGCTTCAAATAGAAGCTCTCCTATTAATTTTTTGCCCGAGATCAAAAAGAGAGCTCTAGGAGCATGATCCATGTATGTCATTAATCTCCCAGTGCTTTGCATGAGAAATGACAGAGCTAAAATCTAGACACTGAAATGACACCTCCCATAGATGAGAAGCCCAAGACATTACTCTTTTACTTCAACAAATCCAGCATGGAAATATTTTTTAAATAGAAAAATGAAACACAGGATCCCAAGAATATCTTCTTGGTGATTAGTTCTAATTATGATCCACCAGAATTTCCCATGAAATCACCTTATGTTACCCAGTGGTATCTTCTAGTCTTTTATTGTTAGAAAAATAGTGGTTCCCTCCTTCAGCTATTTATGTCTATGTGGTAAATATGAAAGAAGTTTATAAGTAAGATTCCACAGATCTTGTGGGGTTTGTTCTGCACCACTACTGGTTTTTATTTAATCCATGTGGAGTAGCTACTTTGCCAAAGCATCAGAGTCCAGATCGTATGGAGATGAGTGGAACACAATTCAAGCCTTTGTGTATCCACGCTTGCATATGCATCATCACAGATTGGGGAATGACCACAAATTATAAAATGGCCATGGATTTGATCCCCAGCACCACTTAGAAGGAAAAAATAATAATTTATATGTTAAAATGACCCTGAACGTTAGCTCCTGTGAGACAAAAACGTTTGTCATTTCTCCTTGAATTCCCAGATCCAGGCACAATATTTTACATACTTTGGGCATCCCATCACTGTCCCCGGATGGCAACATTCACCTTGGGAAGACTCACAGATCCATATTACACCATAGGGCACACACATAACACAATACGGTTTGGGGGCTGTTAAGAAGCTGCACAGCCAAGTACAGTTGCATGTGCCTTTAGTTCCAGTTCTGAGGAATCTGAGACAGGAGGATTGCCTACGCCCACATGTTCAATATCAGGCTGGAAGCCCAATGCCATAGCTCACACCTGCAATCCCAGCACTTGGGAGGCTGAAACAGGAGAATCACAAATTTAGGTCCAGCCTGGGCTACTCAGCAAGATTTCATCTCAAGAAAAAGTTACTAATTAATTACATAAATAAATAAAAAATTGTCACACCATACTCCCTTTCCTAGATCTTTCACAAATATGAGAACACTGGTAAGCAGATACAAGGCATAGAATGTCTGCGACAAGGAATGTCACACACTAAGTTTTTATCTATGCTTAATACTTCTTTTGAATAGCCTAGAAAGATTAGTTGGCCAATCCCCCAGATAGATGCAGAATGCAGAGTACACAGATAGAGTCAGGACTGTGGTGAGTGGCTTCAGGGAGCAAGAAACATACAGGGGCACTAACAGACATCCTGATGTGTCAGAGTGAGGCAGGTTTGCCTGCAGGCCAAGGACAATAAAGCTGACCACTTTCTGCTGGCTGACTCTATTGCAGTATGTACGTCTTTATTACCAAGAATAGCACCTCCATCCACACAGTTCTCAAGTTCCCTGTAAAGTAGCTTCAGATGTGCAGGAGCAAAAACAAAACACAGGAAGGTTTGCAAAAGCAGCATTTAAAACCACCAAATCAATCTCCCATGTAGACTCTTCTTTTAAAATAAACATATTTCTGCAAACTGTTTCTTGAAGCTTTGCTTTCACGGTAGAGTTTCACTGTTTTATGGGCTAGTGTGTAAAGTCTTAAAACCAGCAGGTCCTGCAGGAGACACTAGCACATTGGCAATGGAAATACTGTCAGGAAAATAAAATGTGGCAATGGAGTCACTATAAATTCACGTGTGCTCACATGCGCACACTATACATTATGTGTGGACCAAAAAAGGAAAACTTTTTTATACAGTCTACTCTTCGGGTGGACATGCCATAGCTCAGTGATCAATCCCTTAACCTCCCTTGACACTATTCTTAGCAAAGACACTGGAGACAGAAGCCATCCAACAGCTGAAATGGCCAGTCCCTGAGTGTTTCACTCTACCACCACCTAGCTGTTTTCGAGATAAGAATAGACATAAGAATATTTCACCAGATTCATTGCTTAATGATGTAATATGACAACCTCTGTGAAACCGATTAGCATAAATCAACATAATGCCCACTTTATAGCATCAGTCTCAAACACTTTCATCTTGACATAGTAAGAGGTAAAAGACAATGCATGAAGACTGTTAAGATTTGACTGGACTGTTACAGATGCTATGGTTTTGTTCTAAAATGTCCTCCAAAAGCATCCTATTTGAAAGGTGATTGGTAATCTCATTCGGGTGCTGTATTCATCCATTGACTTAACCATTGATGAGTTCATAGTTGAGTGTGCCCTTAGGAGGCAGGGTCTGATTGGAGGTGCTCCCTGATGACACAACCTCGGAAAGATGTATTCTTGGCCCCAGCTACTCTCTGCTCTATCTGCTTCCTGGAGGCCATGCCTTTCTGGCCTTGGAGTCAGCCAACCATAGTCTGAAATGGAGCCAGAATAAACCTCTCCTCTGTCAAGCCAGACTGTTTGATACTTGATTACAGAAACAGAAAACTGACTTAGATGGCACATGACAGTATAAGGTATACATGAAGATGGAACCAGGAACCAATATACATGAGTCAACATGCTAATCTCAAGCACCTTTATTTCCATTCCATGAGCTTCACACAAATCAGATGCATGGTTTCCCAAATAAGTCCAACAAAAATAGCTAGAATTATCTTCGTGATCCAAAACAGTTCTGTGATTAGGCAATATGATTTAGAGATGTACTGATTCATTTAAGGCTATTTGAGCATTATAAATACAATTCCTGATGTTCAAACTATGGATCCTTGTATGTCATAGGGCCTATGGCCATACAGAGGAAGGGAGCAAAACTGTGTCACTGAGTGACATTTTCAAAGTTTATGGATGAGCTTGGTTTCTATTTGCTGTCCCAGTAATGGCTAGCACATTCCCCTTCCTTTACTCTCCTTCCTCAAACTGTCTTGATTTTTTTTAATCATTTTTTTTTTACATGACTTCATTTTAGCTAAGTGAGAAAACCAAAGGTCTGAATAATATGGACAGGACATTTTCTTTACCATGTCATAAGGTCAGACTGAATGGTCAGTAACTCTTTTTTGAGATTTTGAATACCTAGAACATATGTCTACAGGATCCCCAGATTTTGGCACTAAAGATAAACCCTATAGGATCATGGTATATGAAATGGTTTTCATGTTGTATGAAGATGGCCACTATTTATATGCAACTTTCCTCTGTAGTCTATACCTGCAGGGAACACTGAAGCAATGATAAACAGGAGAATTTTTTGCAAAAGCTATGCTAGATCTATTTCTTCCCCTTCAGCACTTTACCCCATGAGCACTGAAAAGGAAAAGTCAGGGTGGGTTTTTGCTGTTCCACACTTCTGCAACAATGGAAAACACTGCTATATTATTGAGTCTTTCTGCATCTTACACATAGTGCCAACTACTGTACTTTTACATATAATTTTTAGTTCTTAAAATTACCCTTTGCTGTCTTTTAAATACATTGTACAGAAGAGAAACAGGGTCTTAAGTAGCTCTGTCCTTTCCCACAGCACATCTGCAGCATTAGAACCCAAGATAAGCGCAGTCTTGCCAGGTAGGTCCTGTGCCAAGCTCTCTAGGCCATTAGTGGTTTCTATGGTTGTTTAGCAATAGTAGGAATTAAACTAAGAGGTGCAATCCAGCTAACAAGTAATTATTGAATTCTAACTACGTGCTTAATACTAAAAAGAAAATAATAAGGCAATTAAACATTGTTCACTTTTTTCCCACTGCTTTTACAAACAGCTTCTGAAAGGGCACCCTTTGAACAACAGAAAAATAATTCTGTGCCCAATTACTTATTTTTTTCCACTTTACAAGAAATTACCAACAATTATTTTGGTGTTACATTGATTGAATTTAGCAAAGAGAAGAAAAATACACAAATAGCTTACATATTTTAATTGGATGGTCCTTTTTAAATTTAAGTTGGATTTAAGTCTCAGCTCTCAGAAAAATGAACTCTGACAGTTTTGAAAACACTTGAGCTCATGGCTAGTGCCTGTGTTCCCACCCCTCTGGGAGACGGAAGCAGGAGGATGGCTAGCCTTTGTCCCTCCTGGGCAATTTAGTGATGTAGTAAGACCTTGTCTGAAAATAAAAAGTTAAAAAATGGCTAACGTTGTCTCCCAGTGCAAACAAAGACCCTGGATTTAATCCCCAATTCCTTCCACAGGAAAAAGCAATTGTCCATAAGTATAGCTCAGTTTCCCCAGTATGCTGGAGAGGGGATAGGGTGTTGTTGAAAAGATTTGGCCAATTTATTAAGCTTAAGAACATCCTTACAGCTTTAAATTCTGCTCCTTGAATTTAGTTCATTCTTTATTTCAAGTCATAAATCAATAGGTATTTGAGATGGTCTTCCAATACAGAAGTCATTTTTTGACATTTAAATGATTTTTGAAGTATCTCACATAACCTCTTCAACACAAATGCCTTTATATTTCCACCACTCAGTTGGCGAGTTCACTGCTATAGCAGCAGACACAGTCAAATCACCTTTATGATTCATACAAATTGCTGCATGACACATGTGGAAACTAGGATTTATTGTCAAGAGTTGAAAGAACGAGTGGATGGAATGAATTCCGACTTGGTGTGGGTATGTAGACACATGGGCTTGATTTTCTTCCCAGTTGCTGGTAGAAGAGGATCAGTTACAATCCAATGGCCACAAATAAAATTACTGTATTTGTTATAAATGATTAGGGAAATCATTTCAATCATCCAAAAAGTTCATTATGCCCAATTTTAGGATTTGAACTGTTGTGATGACAGGATTGATAATGTATGAGTTATTGGTATCATGCAAGGATAATGAAAATAAATGCATTGATTTGAGAATATGTATGCCAGCTTTTTGCATATAAATAGACTTTAAAAATCCTATTGTGTTTTATGACCCCACATAAATAACAAAACAACCTCATGACTTGGAAATAAAGCTTCTACATTTAAAACACTCCAATAAGACAGCATGGTTTCTCCATTAAATCTCCTCAGTCATGCCCAGAAATGGGCAAATGGATCCCGGCGTGGGTAGGTGGAGAAGCAAATGTGGTCAGTGCTTCTGAACATGGAAGTGCTCACACTCACCAAAAAATCCTATCAAATAGAGATTCCCATTCCTCAGATCAAAACGATGCTCACCCAGAACTCGAGCAGAGAGCACTATTCCAACGGATATATATGAATTAACAGCATCTGAAGCAAAGAAACAACAACAGAAAGATCATGAGGAACTCAAAGCAGAAATAAGTTCTGAAATCATTCCTCAGAGCTCGGGTGAGCAGACAGCAGCCATTTTTAACCAAGTTCTGAGTGAGGCAGTTGCCACGGGCTCTAGGACTATACCTGCAACAGCAAAGCCCTGGACTTCTCAGGGCTCCCAAAGGGCTTATCTATAACTAAATCTTCTAAGAAATGATTCAGATTTAGAAGAAAAGTAAGATTCTATAGATGTCATGAGGAGAACAATATCCAGAAATTTCTTGACAATATATTTGAATAAGCATGGTTTAAATAAAGCTTGATAAGCATTTTTTGTAATTTCACAGGTTGGTGCTGTTTAACTCTAGAATTTCAGTTCTATGAGACTTTTTATTCATCACTATCCCAGTAAATAGCTCTCTGTATTTAGGTGAAATAATATATGTAAACAAAACAATTTTTTTGTTTTTTTAGTGGAACTGGAACAAAACCATTGTTAACAGCAGCAACACTGTTTCCAGAAGCCAAACACAGAAGTATCCTTCATTCATGGTCTTACTTTCTGTAGTTTTAGTGACCCATGAGCAGCTATGGCCCCCAAAATTTTAAAGGAAAAAAATTTATTATTTTAGAACTGTATGCTATTCTGAGTAGGGATGAAATCTTGTCACACTGCTTCATTCCTCGGTCCTTTACCTAGTGTATCCACTCTCCCTGCTGCACACCCATTAGCCACCATGATTGTCATACAGAATCTAGGCTGCGCAGGATTAGCCATAATCTTTGGTTTCAGACAACCACTGGAGGTCGGGGAAGGCATTCTTATGAACACATTACTCCAAAAGATTTTTCCATCTTCTTCTCTTCCTTTATCTTTTCCTCCTGTTCTCTTCCTATTATTTCTACACCCTCTCTGCCTCTTTCTTGTCTTTCTCTTTCTTCTTTTGTCAAGGAGAAAGAATTTTGAACTTAAAACCTCCCTATAGCATCTCCTCTATAAGTGTGTTCATTATTAAATATAATTAGCAAATTCTCATGCTAGTTTAATTAAGTGCTATAGCAGTGGACTCAGAGCCCCGGAATGTGTGCAAAAAGGGTGCCCCAGTCTAGCACTGGACTTTCAGGTAAAGAGTGGAAAGCAACACCAGCAGTTCACAAAAGCTCCCCAGCAGACACATCTGAAATCTATAAACTTTTCAGAGCTATAAATTTATTTATTAGAAAATGAGAATAAGACATGTGGTATTTACGAAATGTTATACAGGTGTCTTCTCACTTCATTTTAACTCTTTGTTCCACTCTTTGTTTCTAAATTATCTGCACTGAATTGTTCATAAAGAAATGTAAATGTTAACAGTTTTTCCATTCATCTGATTATACACTGACTTAACCTTAATGTTAAGATTTTAGGAAACAATTATCAAAAAAGAGGCAAATAACTTGGTTGAAGATGTCTTCCCTGATCTTACTCATTTAAAACTTCAGGTGGGTACTTTATGAAACTCTCTAGCTGCATATGCTCACATAGGAGACTGTATACATTATTTCTAAATGGGTACAACCCTAATTTCACAGCCACTCTTTTTTTGGGGGGGCAGGACCAGGGATTGAACTCAGACCCTTGCACTTGCCAGGGAAGAGCTTATTCTACTGAGCCATCTCCCCAGTCCCTGACAGCCACTTTCAAGGAAGAGATTGACCCAAATAACCACAACACCACAAAAGATTTATATTCAATTTATATATATATTTTTTTTATTGAACTACAAATGTCAATCAGACAGTTTCAAGACACCTTAACAATACAAATTTGATAAATTAATACATTGCAAACTGTTTCCATAATGTTTTGGTATTGTACAAGGTGCATACATGATATTATATTTACAGATATTATTTTAGTAGATATCTCTTATCAGTGAATTAAGAGTGTAGGTGCTTACTTATCTTATTTTTTATACCTGAATTATATCAAAAATTCAATAATTATTTTCCTAGTGGATGACCATAGTACTAGAAGCTGACATAATATCCTGTCCAACCATCATTGGTGCAGATATTGCCTATCATAGAATTATGTAGAAGCACAGCGTTATCTATCCCAACTGTACTGCCTATACACACACATCATGATTTTTTCTTTCTACACCCCTTCCTTTGTCTACATCTGTCAAAGGTGGGCACTCCATTGTCATTCAACTAACTTAGGTGCTTAAACTTGACACCACAATCCAACACAGTCCAGCATTCTCCAACAATAGTGAGTTATTCAAAGAAGTTGTCGACCATAGCCATTTACAGCTCAGCTTAATATTATGGCCCCATGATGTATACTTCATTTTTATACTTTTCTTCTGGATGGTTAAGACCTAGATAGATCAAGACTTA
>PVKA01029433.1:0-28286 GCA_004027165.1 Ctenomys sociabilis
CAACAGAAAATAGAAATATACTTTTTAAAGTTTCTAATACTAGGAGAAGATATCATACAATGTCTTTTAGATAAATTGTAATTTAAAGTTATAGTATAAAGCCGGGCACATGTATATAATCCCAGCACTCGGGAGGCTGAGGCAGGAGGATTGTTGTTGAGTTCAAGACCAGCCTGAGCTACAAAGTGAGCTTAAGGCCAGCCTGAACTGCATAGTGAGACCTTGTCTCAAAAAGACCAAAAAAATATAAATCTTAAAAATTAAGATTAAGCAATACTCAGAAAATTAAATATTAATGAATTTAAAATTAAGTGTTTCAAAACAATTGAACTAAGAAAAAGTTTTCATAATAGTAAAGAAGTACTAAGAATAAAACAGATAAAAGCTAGAATGACAAATAAATGACTATCACTTCTGACAGTTTAGGGATAGGATATCACACAAAGTTCTAGTGTGTTGTGGACATGGGTAATGACCATGATATTTACTGGTGGCCATGATATTTACTTGTGGGACTGAGCTACAGCTATTTCCTTAAAATCCACCCTGTAGTTCCGTATGGAATCATGACCCATAGGGTGCAAGAGAAGTCCATTTGTAGTGTGATGATGGAAATATTTTGCTGCTGTATACAAAAGATTAAGTGAAAGACTATTGTATACCTCTTATTCTCCTGTGTTTAATTGTTTGCCCTATTTGGTGGGTTCTTTCCATTCTTGTTCATGGGGTTGTGATCATTTTGCTCCCTCTCTAGAACATCATTTAGTAGTCTGTGTAGCTTTGGCTTTGTCATCATGAAATTCTTCAGTAGTTCTTTGTCAGGGAAGTATTTTACTTCTCCATTATACTTGAAAGAGCTTCATGGTGTATATCAGTCTGGGTTGGAATTTGTTTTCCTGCAAGACTTGAAGTACTTTGCTCCATGCTCTTCTTGACTTGATGGCTTGTGAAGAGAAATCTGCCGTTATTCTGATGGGTTTTCCTTTAAATGTGATCTGTTTCTTTTCTTTAGTGGCTTTTGGTATACTGTTCCTGTGTTGAATTTCTGGGATCTTGATTATTACATGTCTGGGAGTGGTTTTAATTGGGTTGATGTTATTTGGAGTTCTGTATGCTTCAGTTAGTGAACATGAGAAAGAATGTTGCCCCATATTTGGGAAGCTTTCTGCTATTACTTCTTTTTATATCATTTGTATTGATGCCTTCCTTCTCATTGATGCCTATTAGTCTCACCTTGTTCATCTTTGCATCGTCTTGCAGGTGTTGAATTATTTTTTGCTGCATCCTAGTTGTTTTTAAGAGATCTTTGCTTACTTTTTCACTAGCTGCAATGGTGTCTTTAAGGTCAGAAATTCTATTTTCACTTTCACTCAAACGGATTTGCCAGCTTGTGATTGAGGTTTTAATTTCCTGTATATCACTTTGGATCTGTTTCATACATTCTATTTCTTTCCTGTATTGCTTATTCAGGAGGATCCATCATTTCTATATTCTGCTCTTATTTTTTTTATCAGTGTATTTTTTAGAAGCACTTAGTACTTTGATTATAGTTATCGCTACATTTTTATACTTCAGAAATTATTTCTGATCTGATTTCTTCTTATATTTCTGTAGTTTCTTTACTTCCAATGCTATTATTTCAGAGATTTCAGGTGTGTGATGTCCTGTATGCTAGTGTCTTCTGCATTTGTACTGGGTAGACTCAGGGCTTGAGACTGCTTTTTGTTCCTTCTCTTTGTCATTTTGATCTTTGGTGTAGAGCTTAGATAGAGTTATTACCTTAGCACCAGGTCCGAATCTACAAAGTTGAGACTCCTCCAGGTAGGTGTGGCTTGGGTCTGGGCTGCTGTGCTCCACTTCTTCCTACTACAGCCTTGCGGGTGAACGAACCCTTTGTGTCACTCTGGCAAGATGTTCTGCTCTTGAATCAGCTGGATGCGTCTTGCCTCTAATATGTTTGCAAGGAGTTCTGCTGAAGGGTACTATGCTGGGGGTGTGCTCTGAGTTGATTCAGTGTTCAGAGGCCCTGGGCTGTCTCGCGCACATGCCAGCCTACGCTCTGGGTAGATTCATAATTTTTTTTTATTTTTTATTTTTTTGTCTTTTTGAGACAAGGTCTCGCTATGCAGTTCAGGCTGGCCTTAAACTCACTTTGTAGCTCAGGCTGGTCTCGAACTCACAACAATCCTCCTGCCTCAGCCTCCCGAGTGCTGGGATTACAGGTATGCACCACCATGCCCGGCTTTCTATTCATAATTTTAAAAGCATTGTATAAAACATTTATCATAGCCATTGTAGGAAGTGGCTTTGCCTGACTTTATAAATGAAACAAGTGAGACATCAGTTGTATAACACTTGAAAGGTCGCAAAGTTAGAGAAAGACCATGATTTGAACCAGAGCCAACAAGACTAAAGTCCTATCCTCTTTTTGGAGAGACAAAAAGGCAAGTGAAAAGTATATGTGAATGGCAATAAGTAATTGTGTAATATTTTTCTTTTATTCCAGATATGAGAAATGAGTGTTGGACGTCGAAGAATAAAGTTGTTGGGTATCCTGATGATGGCAAATGTCTTCATTTATTTGATTGTGGAAGTCTCCAAAAGCAGTAGCCAAGAAAAAAATGGAAAAGGAGAAGTAATAGTACCCAAAGAAAAGTTCTGGAAGGTCTCTATTCCTCCCCAGGCATATTGGAACAGAGAACAAGAGAAGCTGAATAGGCGGTACAATCCCATTTTGAGCATGTTGGCCAATCAGACAGGGGACGGCTGTGGGCCTTCAAATATAAGCCATCTAAATTACTGTGAACCTGACATGCGGGTCCCCACGGTTATAACAGATTTTAACAATTTACCAGACAGATTTAAAGACTTTCTGCTATATTTGAGATGTCGAAATTATTCACTGATTATAGATCAACCAAATAAATGTGCAAAAAAACCCTTCTTATTGCTGGCAATTAAGTCCCTCACTCCACATTTTGCCAGAAGACAAGCAATTCGGGAATCCTGGGGCAGAGAAACCAATGTGGGGAATCAGACTGTGGTACGCGTCTTCTTGTTGGGCCAGACGCCCCCAGAGGACAACCATCCAGACCTTTCAGATATGCTGAAGTTCGAGAGTGAGAAGCACCAGGACATTCTTATGTGGAACTACAGGGACACGTTCTTCAACTTGTCTCTGAAGGAAGTGCTGTTTCTCAGGTGGGTGAGCACTTCCTGCCCAGATGCAGAGTTTGTTTTCAAGGGCGACGATGATGTCTTTGTGAACACCCATCACATCCTAAATTACTTGAATAGCTTATCCAAGAGCAAGGCCGAAGATTTGTTTATAGGTGATGTGATCCACAATGCTGGGCCCCACCGGGATAAGAAACTGAAGTACTATATCCCAGAAACTTTTTACTCCGGGGTGTACCCACCTTACGCAGGGGGTGGTGGCTTCCTCTACTCCGGCCACTTGGCTCTGAGGCTGTACAGAGTCACTGACCGGGTCCATCTTTACCCCATCGATGATGTTTATACTGGAATGTGCCTTCAGAAACTTGGCCTTGTTCCAGAGAAACACAAAGGCTTCAGGACATTTGATATCGAGGAGAAAAACAGGAATAACATTTGTTCCTACATAGATTTGATGTTAGTGCATAGTAGAAAACCTCAAGAAATGATTGATATTTGGTTGAGGTTGCAAAGTGCTCATTTAAAATGCTGAAATATATACAAGCTAAATTTTGCATAGAAAGGCCTATGTGGGCTAGCTTCCATATTGTATTTTCACATTAGCTAATTTGTATGTTAAACCATCAGAATTGCCTTTATAAGTAGTATCCATTTGAAGGCCTCTGAGCCCTTCAATTTGGTACTTTTGTGATGAGGGAAAGCAGATGATGATTTTTTATGGAGGATATGGCAGGAGATTGATTCTAATCCTTTTTACTGGCCTGGTGGTCATTACTTTCTAATTTGTGCCCTCTTGTCATCTGAATCATGTTTCTACAATTTGACCATTGTAAGTTTTTGTTGTTGTTGTTCTATGTGAGAATGTTCCTACTTCCATTATAGTAATTGATTTACCTGTAATTCGACGTTTTATTGAATTTATCAGCTACCAAGATTTTTTTGATGACTTGCTTTTTGTGAAATGGAATTGCATTATTTTATGAGATGTGGATACATTTTAAAAATTGTTTAGAAAGTGGACTTCTGCTACCCTGTCAGTATTTTATTGTGTTACTATAATTAGTTAATTCTATAAAATAATTATTACTGTAAGACATACCCAGTTTTTCTTGTGGTTTCTGGACATGAAAAGCAGTTAAATTTTTCTTACAGGTGGTGTCACAATAGTTACATAATTTTAGTATCTTGAAATTAAGAAGTGTGATTCCATAAAGGCCATCTGAGGACTGCAACTCCTCTGGCAACCATTCATATAAATTTATACATTTTCAGTGTGGGTCAGGAAAGTGGATCTGACTTTCGAACTCGAAGTGCAAAAATGGAAGTTACAGATGCTTTAAGTGATTTGTCAATTTAAAACTCCAGGATTCTATTCATGCCATATTTTCACGTTGCTTATACAAAACTATTCTAGGTAGTGATCGCTTCCCTGTCGCAGTGTAGAAGTGCCTGTGTTTTTATTTATTGTTCAGATCAAAGACCAAAACATTTTCTAAAATATATTTTGTGTAATATTTTATTTGTATACAGTGTTGTTGATGGAATATTTAACTAGAGCATGATATTTTAAATGTTAAGATGTAACATATGTTAAAGTACAGCTAATGGTTATTTTTGAATTTTAAAATTTGTGTTTTGGAGATATGAAGTAGTTGATAAATTCTGCCAAACTATTGCTTATATGTACTATCATGTAACATGCTTTCTTGAAATATTTTTTGTGTTTTTAGAGATGAAGATTCCTACCAAATACAATATTGGGGAAAGTGAAAATAAAGTAATTGTATTTTTAAATGTCATGTGTAATAATCTGTTTTCCTATATTTGATTACATTTTCCTCAAATAATTTCCCCTATTGCAGTCATATTGAAGGATAAATTTTCAGTTTTAATGGATCATTCATTCAATTTTACTTTTAAAATTTCAAAGTACTTAGGGTCTTTAAAGAGAAAGTGTGAATAATTATTTATGTTTCTCTTTCCACTGAGTAGAAACTATCTGGGGAAAGGTACAGCATCGCAGTAACTGTACAGTCCTCAGGCTTTTCCAGTTTGGGGTTTGTACCCACAATGATGAAATAGAGACAGCTGTTACCACTTAAGTTTCTTTCATAGTTGCCATGTGGAAAAGAAATTGCCAGTGTTCAGTTAAAAACAAGTAGACACTTGATGAAGTGCAAAACAGAAAGACTAGTGTTGTGAGGAGATTTAGGAAACTGCCTTCTCATGCTTGGTGGCATGTAGAGGCCATTTATAAGACAGCGTGTATTCAAGACTTAATGTAGGTTGGAGGACTGTTGTACACCTGGATCTAAAGATGTTGAGGGGCCTGCAGCAGACCTCAGCACATCTCCCAAAAGGCCACTTTGCCATATTAGTATTAGAGAAGAGTAAAGAAGCTCCAAAAACATGCACGTGTATTTGGGTCTCAATTGTATAATTGAACCAACCTAGCTTGACCATACAGTCTCCATAATTTCTCCTCTGAGGGGAATTCTCTTAATTTTTTTCTTTTTAGGCTTTCTCCTTCCTTGAGAAAAGCAACACAACACATGTGGAGGCTCACTGGGGCCATTGTGAGCTCGGGTGCACAGTTGTTCTATTGTTTAAACATAGAAAATGATGTTTTTTGTGGCTACACCCAAGTCTTGATTTTTTAGTTTGAAGGTCAAACTTCTCAAAATCCTGTTGTCAGGATTTGACTTTTCATAAACACAAGCAGCCCTTGAAAGAAGCAAAGAGACAAGAGCTTATTTCTCTCTCTGACCTTAGTTATACCCATCTCCTTCCTTGCATTACTCAAGAGAGCCTGAAGAAAGACAGGAAGTTGAGGGAATACAGAATTTCATTTGAAAACTGAGTCTAGCCTTAAAGACATCTTTTTCACATGTGATCAGCAACAAGCCACTTTTCTGGCTTTTTTTCTTCAGTACTGGGGATCGAACTCTGGACCTTAGGCATATAAGTCAGGCGCTTATGCCACTGAGCTGTTTCCCCGGCCTTTTTTTTTTTTTTTTTTTTTTTTTTTTTTTTTTTTTTTTTTTTTTTTTTTTTTTTTTTTTTTTTTTCTTGTCTTTTTGAGACAGGGTCTCACTATGCAGTTCAGGCTGGCCTTAAGCTCACTTTGTAGCTCAGGCTGGTCTCGAACTCACAATAATCCTGCCTCAGCCTCCAGAGTGCTGAGATTACAGGCATGCGCCACCATGCCTGGCTTCTATTCTTGACATACTGTACAGACCATTTCCCCACTTCTGGGAGTGGCTCCTTTTGAATGTCCATGCTAAGATCTCAAGATTTACAGGTCTTCAAATATGATGAAGGAAGGGGCTGGGGAGATGGCTCAGTGGAATAAGCACTTCCTTGACAAGTGCAAGGAAAGGGCCTGAGTTCAATCCCTAGTTCTGCCAAAAAAATAAAAAATGAACTATATTCCCAAATACGATGAAGCATCTGTTTCAATATGTTTATCTGTTTGATAGTTCCAAAGTAAAACAAGCCATCTGGCCATCTAGCTGGAACATCCTGACCCTCTTCAAACTTACATAGTGGCTTTTTGACTTTGCATCCATCCTGCCTCCTTATGAGTGCTGGCCTCAAATACAGCCTTTGGCCATGTAAGTTTTCTGTGGACTGCGGTGCATTCTGGGAATGCAAAACACTTGTACGGTTCATTTTTTAAAATCATATGTAGAGTGATGGAGTCCTGGTCAGGTGTGCTGCTTCCCTTCTCTGTCCCTGGGATCTATGTTTGGGAATTTTCTTTCCAAGCAGCTTCAGGGGCTTCTTAGCTGTAGCAGTTCCTTTCTGTTGTGGCCTTGTGAAGGGATACAGGGTTTGCACTGACGGACCTTGAGATTGCCCTTTCCCAACCTGTTACTGACATTGTCCTTCGTGCTCACCACCAGGATTGGGTTCTCTAACCATTCAGCTGAGAACCCTGATCCAGAGCAACTTCCATCACCCCTTCTTTCAAAACATGCCAGAGTGAGCCAGGGAGATGGCTCAGTGGAATAAGTGCTTCCCTGGCAAGTGTAAGGGCCTAAGTTCAATCCCTGGTTCTGCCAAAAAAAAAAAAAAAGCCAGAAAAATGCGAGGTAGAAACCATGCTACCCTTAGTTTGAGCTCTTCAGAGGCATACTTCTCACATAGGTGGTCAAGTGCAATTTATGTTTTGTTTGCCTAGCATATGAGACACATCATGCAATCAATCCCTAGCACCTCAAAAAACAAAATGTGTGGTGATTTTTAGTATATCTTAAGTAACAGCCATCACTAATCCACTACAAGACCCATTTGGTATTTAGCTTTCTCTAGAGATAGTTATTTTACCCATCTTTTTTCCTTTTTAAAAATATCCTCAAGCCGGATGCAGTGGCACAAATCCCAACTACTCAGTGGGCTGTAGGCTGAAGAGGAAGAGAGGTGGTAAGTTTGAGGCCAGCCTGGTGTGAATTTAGAGAGCATCTGTCAGTTTGAACCTCAGTACTAAAAAAATAAAAAATCCAAAATAGTTGCCTGTTTTTTTTTTGTTATACCTCTTACAATAGAAGCATATACTTCATGCAGGCTTCTTAATTAAAACAGACTTTTTATAAATTATTTTGAAAGAAGAACTACATGCATGCTTTGGAATTGAGCAGAGCCCCAGGCCCCAGCTGTCTGCTGCGCTCTGGGTGTATTTGGGGCATTCAACTCCATTCTCCTCCCCTCTGGAATACTGTCTGCTCTGTTTAGAGAATATTTCTGAATCAGTAAGCACCTGAGCTCATGTTCAGCTCAACTGCATGTGCATGTGTGTGTGTGAGGGTGTGTGGGCAGGTGTACACCATTCCCCAGGTGCTCACCCCCACTGTCTCCTTTGAGATTGGGAGCCTTTCTGGAGCTCCCTTGGGAAGGCTGCCCCCACATCCTCCACAGCCTTCTCCCATTCTTTCTCTGGCTTGTGGTTTCTCTATCTTTTCAAAAATAAAATCTTTTGTTGATGATATCATCTTCATTGGTGTTGCTACCCTAGGCCTTCATTATGTGCATACTGTTGCATAGTAATTTTAATGAAGAGGCAAACCACTCTGCTATCTGGGAGCCCCCACTTTACTTGTCATTGCCCACTCCAGTTCAAGATATTCCCTGCCAGAGGACAGTGTCTATTTGAGTTCTTCAGCTCCTGACCCATCTGGAGCTGAAGCTGCATCTGACTCCTCAGGCCTACCCACATCCTGGTCCCAAGCGCCTCTAGGGGGTCTCTCCCTTAGCTCTTTCATCAGTCTGCACGGTTCTCTCTGCAGGAAGTTTACCCCAGTGTTTTCATCTTTCCAAGTCAATCCCATGTCTCAATTTTCCTTACTGAAGTGCTTTTGGCTCTTCAGTGAAAAAATTTCCCAACCCCAGTGCCTCCAGGCCCAACTCTGCGACCTCACCCTCCCAGCAGGGGTCTGGAGAACCAGCTCCAGTCAGTTCCAGCTTTTCAGAGCCTGCCTGCCTGCTTCTCTCGGAGACAGTCCCAGAATTACTGTCAAACCCACCAGCTGGCCTCCTGTCCCTGCCCCCACCTGGTAGATTGGTCTCTTTGTGAGGTCCGAGGCCTAGGGGAGGCCCACTTGGTAGGGAACGGAAGAGGTTCTGATTTATGGTATCCAATATATTTCTGCCAACTTGACTAGTGGTCCTTTGTTTTGTAGTTTTGGGGATCTTCATATAAGAGAGGCCAGCGCTTGTGTGCTGGATTGCCCCATACCTCCTGATCCTAGTGTTCTTACCCCTGTGGGGCTGGGCTGGGGATACAGGACTTTGGTTCCCTCCCATGTGGCTCTCTGGGCAGCCAGGAGTGCCATGGAGGGGTGACGCAAGTATTAGTGTCTGAGTTCAGCTGCTTTGTCGTTGGGGCAGAGTACAGTCTACCTTGACTTGCTGATATCCTCCCTGGTCCAGGGTCACACTGCCCTCCCCCACTCTTTGCCCCTTGTAGGAACTCCTCCACCTCTGATTGCCTTATTTGTCTATTTCTCTGTTGGTGACAAGTGGAATTGGCTTGGAAGGACTTGGGACAGAGCTGTACCAGAGATCTCAGTACCCAGGGGACACATTCACAGACACTCAGCCCTTCCACTGCCAAAAGTTCCTAGGGGGATGTAAAGTGACCCCCAGCCTTCTCTGACTACCTGAGGCCTCCCCCAACTCTAGAAAAAGCCAGAGCTCTTGCTTTCTTTTGACTCCGACCCTCTGTGGCTCTTCTCTTATCTGAGGGTTCACCACAGCTAGAGGCAGAGGGCCTTTTCCTCACTGCACAAGGCGGTGAGATGTTAACTAGTGACTGGATAACGTCTGTGATGTGGAGACAGGAAAACGAAAATGTGAAACTGTGCTGCTACAAAGAAACCAAAGGATGGGATAGGAGGCCATAGGAAACATAACTGTTGAGATCCAGGATCACATAAGAGGTGCCCACGGGATCCAGCGCAGGGCGAGGCAGGGCCTTGCCCTCGTGGCCTTTGGAACCTCCGAGGACCAGTGTACCTGCTAGCAGGCCTGGAGGCTGGGGCTGCAGACTTTGGTGGCAGCCTTTGCAGATCTGTTGTGAGCCTCCTGCTGATGAACTGGAGAAACTGGGAGACAGAGAAAAAAACAAGTTGAATGTGAGCAAACGTGAACCTCTTGAATAGCAACAGCTTCACATTTGTTCCTCCTCTTTGCCTGGAGAGAAATGAATGGCAGACACAGAAAGCTGAAGGTGTTGAGCTTCACATGAAGGGGAAATGTGTCTATGGAGTTGATTACAAAAGCCTCTCGAGGGAGTCATCATGGAGGGAATGACCCGAAGGGTGCTAGGTGTGCCGACGAGCCTAGAGAAGTGGCCTCCTCACCAAGCCCCCTCTGGACTGAAGAACAAGACAGACAAGGTACAGAACCCTGTGGAGAGCTTGCTGGCGCCCAGGCTAGAGAGGCGGCTCTCCCCCGGTCACACCTCCAGGCCTGGTGAGATGCCCACCCACACAAGTGGGTGTGCTTGTCTCTGCAGGCAAGGATGTGCTCCACCCATGGGGGTGATTGCAGTGATTTTTTTTCCAAACCTGCATGCCAGGCACAGTGGCACAGGCCAATAACCCATCATCATGGTGATACAGGGAAACCTCCGAATGACACAGGGAGAAAAACTGATCTCCCAACCTAAAATGTACCTGGAATGAGTTCGTGTTCTCTGAAACTAAAGAATGAATTTTAGGAACAAATGGAGGTTATGAGACGATATTTATTAAGGGAAAGAAAGCTCCTGTCAGAGAGGAACAGGCAAAGACTCCCCCTCCCGCCCAGCAGGTTGTTGCTGGGCAGCTTTCTTTTCCAGGGACTTTTATAGAGGAAAATCATGTGGTAAGGTGGGTCTTAAGGTGGTGGAGAATATGGGAACTCGCTCAGCTGGGCATAAGGTGGAACAAAACTTTGATCAAATCAATGAGATGACAAGCACCATTGCTCAGGCAGGTAAAATTGATTAACTCCAGTACCAAATGGGGAAGCAAGTCTTGTAGCAAGGGGCATGAATATGGGACAGGGTCTCTTCCTGTTGGGGGTTGGGCTAGTGACTCATTTGGGCTCTTTCGAGGTGATTGATACCTATTTAGAATATCAATCCCTGACGCCAATCCCTAGGGAAGTACATGGCTGCGTTTTCTCTTGTCTTGGTCTTGAGATCTGGTCCATTCGGGAATATTCGTCTCTTCCCAGTTGTAAAGTCACCTTGCCTTCCATCTTATCTCCTTGAGGGCCTGGCCCTGTCTTACTGCTTATAATATTTCTGTCTAATTCAGCTGAGTACAACAGAGGGAGGCTGAGACAAGAAGATTGCAAATTCAAGTCTGCCTGGGCAACTTAGTCCCTGTTCTCAAGAAAAGACCTTGGGAAAAAAAACGACCTTGGGTAGAGTACCCCTGGAATACTTCCCCAGTCCTATAACAAACAAACACGACATCTCTGGCAGATTTTTAATAACATGGGAAGCAATTTGAATATATTTGGGGACTGGGGAGATAGCTTGGCAGTCTAAGTGCTTGCCTGGCAAGCACAAGGACCTGGTTTCAATCCCCAGTGCCACTTGCCTTGTCATGCCTCACTGGTCCCTTGCCGAGCTGGGCGCTGAAACAAGGCATGGTGGTACACGCTTGTAATCCCAGCACTGGGAGGCTGAGATAGTAGGATCACTATGAACCTGAGCTGCACAGTGAGGCCCTGTACCAAATAAATAAATAAATATATATATATATTTTTTTTTTTTAAGTTTAAATATATTTGACTTTATTCCAGGTCTGGACATTGTTCATCAGACCAACAGATATGCTAATTTGTTTATATTGGTTTGTGGGAGCTTAAATATAATATTTTCTCTTAATGAGAAGCATAAAGTATGAACAATTTTTGAGAGGATCTCATTTTGCAGTTCAGACTGACCTTGAACTCACTGTGTAGCCTGGGCTGACATTGAACTCAAAACGATCCTCCTGCCTTCTACAGCAATGAGCCACTGTGCCCAAGCTCCAAAGTATAAATAAAGGCAAAATAAAGGATGGATAATAGGAATCAGGTCTAATGGGAGAGGGATCTATAGGGAGGAAGGAAAAGGAGGGGAAGGGAAAGTAAACAGAATTAAGATATGCTATGTACACATATCAATTCCTCATAATGAGTGTAACCACCATGCACTGCACACGTGTAATTTTTTTTTTTAAAGGATTGGTTTAGCCAGGTGTGGTGACACATACTTGTAATTCCAGCACATGAGAGGCTGAGGCAGGATTGGTGTGAGTTCAAGGCCAGCTACACAGTTGTCTCAGTTACTCTCTCATTGCTGTGACATTTAAAATGAAGGAGGGAAAGTTTTATTTAGCTCACAGTTCCTGGAGGTTTCAGTCCGTACTCAGCTGGCTCCAAGGCTGGGTGGCACATGGCAGAGGGCAGCCCTTCATGGCAGCTGCAAAGAGCAGAGTGCGAAAGTGGTGGTGCCTGCCTGAAATTCCAGCACTCAGGAGGTGGAGAAAAGAGGGTCATTGGGTGTTCAGGGCTAGGCTAGGCTAACTAGGCCTGTCTGAAACAGATAAAAAGAAAGGAAATCTTAATTTTGAATTTTTTTAAATTATAATTTTCTTTTATTTTGAAGAGTAAAAACAAAAGCAAGAGAAACAAAAACAGGGGCTGGCCAAATAGCTCAGCAGATTAAAGCGCCTGCAAGCAGGCACAGGGACCAGAAGTTCCACCCCCCAAGACTGGGTGACGTGGCGCGCACCTGTAACCCCAGCTCCTGGGAGGCTGTAAACAGGTGGATCACTACAAGTCCAGTCTAGTAGTGAGACCCTGAACACCCTGTAGATCCTTCCTTAAAATACAAATAAAATAAATTAAATTAATTAAAAATTTTAAAAAAGAAAAAATCAGGGTAACATACAACAATACACATATTACAGATTTTCAAAATCAATTTTGAATTTAAAAAAACAACTTTATCTGGTACAAGGTCTCGCTATGCAACTCAGACTCATAGTGATCTGTCTCCCCAGCGCTGGGATTACAGGCACACGCCCACCACGCCTGGTTTCAGTGGCCAGAGCAGTATGTCGAGGGTCCTGGGGCCAGCACGACAATGTGGTACTAGGGATAGAACCCGGGTCCTTGTGCTTATCAAGCAGGTGCTTAGAACACTGAACTATCTACCTAACACTTGAGTTATTTTTCTTCACTTACAGGAAAAGTTGTGAAAATAGTAGAGTTGCTGTATACCTCTGACCAATTTTTCCCAATGTTAGTGCTTTACACAATCCTACATAATTATCAAAAATCAACACTGGAACAGTCAACAATAAGAAATCAACGTTGCTCTAACTTTAGTGCTTCAACTATTAGACCTTATCTGAATGTTACAATTTTTACTAACATCTTTCTTCTGTTCCAGGATCCTATTTAGGACCTCATGTTGCATTTAGGAGTATTTTTTCCCCTTGGTCTGCCATCTGTTTCTGTCTTTCTTTGTCTTTCGTGACTTGAACATTTTTAACCAGTACTGGTTATTTGTGGAATGTCCTTTAGTGTGAGCTTGTCTGATGTTTTCTCCCAACTGGAGTGCGGTTGTGTACTTGCAACAAGACTGCTACAGACGCGGTACTTTTTTCTTCTAATGCATCACATTAGGGATCGACTGTCCCTGTTACTGATCATGTCGACCTTGTGTCCTGGGCTTCTCCATTGTGAGGTGCGCTCTTTCTCTTTGTAGCTAAGAAATATCACAGGGACATTTGTATCCTTAACATGTACACATTATTATGTATTACACTGCATTACTTCTTGCGTGCTCAAGGCACAGGGGTTGCTTTTTTTTCCACTGTCAGTGCTCTGCCTGCTCTGGCCTGGTGCTGTCTCCAGTGCCCCTGCCCTGTGGCTTGGTACTTCCCATTTCTTCACCCTCCTTGGGCATGCTGCTGTACCCCAGCTGGAGGCCTCCTCTCCTCAGGCTTGGCTGGCCGTTCGCAAGCAAGCTTGATGCCTCCCAGCACATGAGGTCAGGCTGGAGGAAGAGCTACTGTGACCCAGGGGCCAAGGGGAGGCCACGTTAACTAGATCGGAAGGGTTCCTCTGCACGAGGTAGACCTGCTTCAGGGGTGACCGTGAAGGCCCCCCCACCAGGGTAGGTAGTTCCGTTTTCCCCAAGGTAGAGCCGGATTCAGGGCTCCCTAGGCGGAACCTGGGCTGGCAGGAGACACATGGTGCCCTCTGCTCCAGGGAGCTGGGGGCTGAGAACCCAGGGCCTCTGTCTCCTCACAACTTTCCTTCCAGGGTGGCGGTTCTTGGCAGCTCGGTCCACCTCCTAGACTCTGCCTTAGCACATTTGGCTCTTGCCTGCTCGGTGGTGGCCCTCCATACTCCTGCACACAGGGCATGGGGACAGTGGTGGCAAGCACAGTCTGGGCCACCTACACCCAGTACGGGAGGAGAGGGCCCTCTTCCTGTAGTGTGATTAAGCAGGGATGGTGGCCGTAGGAGTCCCCTTGAGATTCTCGTCTTGGTCCAAGAAGTCAATATTTGTAATTCCAAAGGTACGTTACTGGAATCCTGCAAGTTAATTTCAATCTACCACTCCCAGGGCAGCCCATGGAAAAAATAGACACTAAAACATATTTATAATTATTGGGGTAGCGGCTGGGGAGATAGCTCGGTAGAATAAGTGTTTGCCTGGCAAGTGCAAGGGCCTGAGTTCAATCCCTGGTTCTGCACAAAAAGAAAAAAAAATACTGGGGAGCTAAGGGGCCCTAGGTCCAGCCAAGAGGATAGCTTTCTGAAACAAACTGGCTGATCCAGGCCACACCTGGTTTTGTTCAGTGAAGGAGTGGCTTGAGGAAGAATGACTGAGAACTGTGGGAAGTAGCGAGTACTGTGAGCTGAGCTAGGTGGGTGACCTACATTTACCTCTGCCATATGCAGAGAGGATATACAGAGAAAGTAATCTACATTATGCTATTGGGATAGTATCCAATGTTTTGGAGGGTCTTGTTCTTCAGCTTTGATGTAGTCTTTCAAGCCCCAGGAAGTCATAGCTTCTATCTCAAGGCTCGATCCCAGCTGTTAGCATGGAGCATTGATTTTTTCGTCCTGTGTCCATCTGGCTCATATTAAAGAGCAGCAGGTGTAGGTTACCAGGGAAACACACAGGCCACCTTCAAAGACTATCACCAGCACCTCAGCTAGACCAACATACATTGCTTAAGGCCAATTAAAAAGATAAAGAAAACTCCTAGCCAGTTCTGTACATATCAATACAAGGAAATAGGGTCAGTCTCAGTCAAAATGGAGACAATTGCTCTTCTTTCAAGGAGAGCTGCTCAGGTGGGCCTCCACAGATGGCCACTCTCTAACCATTTGAAGAAGCTTCTCAGCAGCAGCAGTCAAGAGGAGGAGTGCAGGGCTTGGTGCCTAGATGTTGGGGGAGCTGTGGCAGTGCAGCTCTGAGCCTCTGTGCCCCGGCCTTCCATGCCACGCAAACCTCTTTTCCCTGATGCTCAGCACCTAGTGAGAGCTGGCTTCCTTGGTCCTGACTCAACCACAAAGCCGGTTTGTTCTCTGAGTTTCAGTGAAGCCCAGGAACTCAGCTTCCCCCACCCTAATCCAGAGTTTAGGTTTATGACAGCTCTGTCCTCTAGGAGCTGCAAAAGAGGGTTCTGTGCACTTGTTCCGAGGCAAGGAATGTAGGTGGGGAGGTGTTGGAAGTAGGGAGCATCCCTCCTTTATCCCAGAGCATGTTTGCAGTAGTTCTGGAGACTCTTGGGGGAAAGGTGCCTTGCTCAGTAGGGTCCAGTTTTTAGGTGTTGGCGCTGACAATATGTGAAGAACCAAAAAAGGAAAAAAGAAGTGGAGATGCACATGTGCTCATGTGTCAAATGCAGTTCCTTGGTGGTCTGGAAAAGACTGAGAAGAGAGGGGTGCTGAGCCTGAGTGGGGTGAGCAGGACATCGAGACAGGGTGGTGATAACCTGGTATAAGGGAGAGGCAGGTGCTCTCTCAAAGTCCCATGTACCCTGACACCAAAGATTCTCCTGAATCACAGTGAGCCGGGGCCCAGGCAGCGAAGCTGTAAGGTTGCTGAGCAGCCTGAGTGGGGTGAGCCTTCTGCTCAGCGCCGTGCATCGAGACAGAGCGCGTACTGGAGATGTGCTCAGCATTGGCGAGGCCGGAAGATCAGGGGTCTGGCCTTGTGCCAGGCCCTGTGACAAGGAGGGAAGTCTGTGTGCCTGGGACACTCTGTGACCCACCGATCTCAGGCTGCGTCTCTTCTTCACTTTCCAGATGGAAAGCTCAACCCAAGTTCATTCAACTAAAAAAGAGGGATCCAGATCTTTCAGTTAAAGGTGAAAGAACAGGGCACATAGCTCGTTACCAGGGCCTTGGGCATGGTGGCAGGGGTAGGGAGCTTGGGAATTACATGGCGGGGGGGGGTGTTATGGATGTGTCTAGATGTCCCCCTGAGCCTCAGGGTCATTGGGGGGGGGCTTTTTCAGAGGTGGTGGGATCTAGCGTGTGTGATGCTGGGATTAGTGGTGCACGATTACTCTAACAGTCCCCTGATTGGTTTGGCACCACCCTAACCTCAGAAACCTAGGCAGAGCATAAGAGGAGCAGATGAAGCTGCTCAGGTCCCTAGTGGCTTTCCACCCTCAGCCCACCGTGAGCTGCTCTCCTGGGGAATCCCCTCTGCCATGTGCCACCCTGCCTGGGAGCCAGCTGATTGTAGACTGAAATCTCTATAAAATGTGAGCTAGATAAGCCTTTCCTCCTCTAACTCGTGGTGTTGGGTGTTTTGTCTCAGCAACAAGCAAGTAACTAAGGCACGGGATTACTTCTGGGGATGATCAAAATGTTCCAACAGTCATGGTGGTGATGCATGAACCACTCTGTGCTTACACCAAAACCTGTTTGTGTACTTTGATAGGTGAATTATATGGGATATAAATATTAGATATTTATTGTATAAATATGATAAAGTTGTACTGCAAATATAACTTTCATTGAATCTAAAAACATGAAGTTAACACAGGGCCTCCCCTCCCAGCATCACGATAAGGACAGGGGAGGCCCGTCATGCTTGCCTCTGTACCCTGCCATAACAGGAGCTTAAGAGGTACAGTGGTTGTAGGACAGAAGAGCAGACCGGAAATTGTGTTTGTTAGAGGAAGCACATGAGTGAATGCATAAGAGGTTAAGGTTTTGTGCGAACTAGACAGCCTGCTTGAACTTGAATTTAGTCCTTGTCATCTTCCGCTTTTCCAGCTAAAGTGGGTGAAAAGCTCGCAAGAGTCTGGAGATTTTCTGTTGTGTTCAGCTCCATATCTTGTCCATAAGGGGAGCTAAGTAGGTGGCTACTGACTGAATTCAAGCAGTAGGGTCATGTTTGTTGAAGGAAGAAAGAGCGACAACTTATTTCTCCCGGGTGGGGAAGAAGGAAGAGGAAAATGTTTGTTCCATGTTGTTGTTTTATTATATTCTTTTTTTGCCCTTTTTTTTTTTTTTCTTTTGAGACAGGGTCTCACTGTGCAGTTCAGGCTGGCCTTAAGCTCACTTTGTAGCTTAGGTTGGTCTCGAACTCACAACAATCCTCCTGCCTCAGCCTCCCGAGTGCTGGGATTACAGGCCTGTGCCACCACACCCGGCAAAGAACATGTTTTTTTTGTTTTTTTTTTTTGTTTTTTTTTGGCGGAACTGGGGATTGAACTCACATCCTTGCACTTGCCAGGGAAGTGCTTATTCCACTGAGCCATCTCCCTGGCCCTATTATATTCTTTTTGTATGTCCTATTCTACTCCTTAACATGGACCCAAACTACATCTGCAGGGCAAACTGAGGGTTAGCCATGGTGGCACATACTTATATTGCCAGTGCTAAGAGGCTGAGGCAGGGGATTACAAGTGTGAGGACCCACGTCTTCCCACAACTTAGTGAGGCTACTATACAATTTAAAATAAAGTTTAGCCTCACAATAAAAATAAGCATAGAGATGTAGCTCAGTGTGAAGGCCCTGGGGACAGTGTCATTATTAAAGGTGTGTGTGCTAGGGGATATTCCTGAATGGGCTTTTGTTCAGCCTTCCAACTTCCAGCTGCCTCTGCTTTTAGCTTTGGTACCCATGTGGATTCTCCATTGCATGGTTCATTTTGAGGCCGGAATCTCAGGACTATAGTCTGTCCGCTGATCTCTGGGTCTGCCCAGTGTCCAGTCCGTATAGACGAAATTATTTTAGAAGCCAACTTATTTCTTGAAGCCCCCACATGGCTAGACCCAGTGGCTTGTTTCTAACCAATAAAATACAGCAGAAATAAAGGGCTGTCTCCTCCATGATTAGCTTATAAATGATCTTGGCGTCTGTCATAACAGCCTTTCCATTTTGCTAGCTTCCATGGAACAAACTGTGGTGTGAACCAGGGCAGGAGGCCTTCAGTCTCACAGAGCAGCAGGAGCCAAGTGCTGCCAACCTCCAGGGTGGCCTGAAGAGTCAGTTCTGCCCAGGGGATCGGTCCTTCCGACGCCAGGCATGAGCCTTCTGCTTGACTACAACTTTAGGGTAGACCACAGAAGAGGCCTCCTTGGTGCTGCTCCCGGACTCCTAACCCCCAGGAAATGGAGTGGCACGGAGAAGTACTGAGCAGTGATCGGGTGCTGTTTGAAAGCATGAATGTGGGGAGAATTTGTTACTCAATGAGAGATAATGATACACTGTGTATGTGTTTGTATTTTCCATCAAGATACGAGTAGCAGCCGGGCGTGGTGGCGCATACGTGTAATCCCAGCACTCGGGAGGCTGAGGCAGAAGGATTGTTGTGAGTTCAAGACCAGCCTGAGCTACAAAGTGAGTTTAAGGCCAGCCTGAACTGCATAGCGAGACCCTGTCTCAAAAAGACAAAAAAAAAAAAAAAAAAAAAAAAAAAAAAAAAGAAAGAAAGAAAAAAAAAGATACGAGTAGGTTGTGAAGCTCCTAAAGCTTAAGCCTTAGAGTTCCTTGCTTGTGTGACCCTGGGAAGGTCCTTGGTATGAGTTCACGCAGTCACATTTTTTGGTAAATTTTACCCAAAATGACTATAATCAGGGGGCCGGGGAAATGGCTCAGTGGAATGAATGCTTCCCTGGCAAGTGCAAGGGCCTGAGTTCAGTCCCGGGTTCCACCAAAAAAACAAACAGACTACAATCACGTAGGCCTGGTGTCTCTCACTACCCAGCTTCCTCTGCCTTGAGGCCAGTGCTGTGGGGCGTTTTGAGGATCTGGCTTAGGGAAGGCTGAGTTAGAGATGTCATTAGCACGTGCCTGTCCATGTGCTCGCAGCCACCTATGAGTAAAGCTGCGCAGCTGACTGCAAAGGTGAAGGCTGGGGCTTGGCGGTCGTGGCTGGAGCCCAGGTTAATCTCATTCTGATCCTGTGAATTCAACACTTGATCAGGTCAGTTTTCATGTTTTCAGTGATCCAAGAAAACTCATGAGTCCCTGAAATGGTACAGTTCCTATATGAGAAGACCTTGATAGTTTCTCCCATATTTGAAAAAAAACAAACTTAATAATATATATAGAATAAATCTGGGCAGGCATGGTGGCGCATGCCTGTGATCCTAACACCTGGGAGGCCAGGCAGGAGGATTGCTGCAAATTCAGGGCCAGCAATATAGTGAGTAGGTGATAGAGTGAGTTCCAGGGAAGCCTGGACTAGGTAGAGAGACCCTGTCTCAAACAACAACAAAACCAAAAACTTATTAACCAATAACAAGCTTAAAGAAACTTTTCTAAACTGTCAATGAAATGTAAATTTGACCAAACATGCTAACAACTGAATCATCCTTCAACCATACAAACTTGTATCACATAACTATTATATATGACCCCAGCGTATGCAAACCACTCTCTATGGCTTGAAAAAGTATTATAGAGAAGTGGCAGACACTTTAAGAAAATACTGGGTAATTTTCCTGGATTTTATGAATCTTGTATTCTAAGCATTAGGCAGTTTTTCATTTGTTGCAAGTTCTTTTCTTCCTTTATTTCCTTATTTATAGCCAAAGAACTTGTGATTTTGCCCATGTTAGTCTCAAACTCTTTGGTTCAAGCCATCTTCATAAATGTGCCACTGTTCCTTATTTCTTTCTTAAAATAAAAATGTGGGCCTCTGGAGTTTTGTGTTCTTTCCCTTAAGAGACTAACAAAATCACATAAGCTTTAGGGGTCACAAATCTGGGGCTCTTCCAGTCTGCCAAGTGGTTAAGGAAATTCATCGACAGGAGGACTGGAATTCGTTCTTTCTGGCCTTCCCTCCATCTCTAATTCCAGCTGTGCCTTAGTCTTAGTTACTTTTCCTGTCCCTGACACTGGGTGCCCGACCCCCACAAGCTGGAGGAGAGGTCTGTTTTGGCTCAGGGTTTGTAGAGGTTTCAGTCCACAGTTGGCTTGTTCCCAGGGAGGGTGGCATGGCCGAGGGGGCTGAGGAGAAGGAGCTCATGGTTTGGCTGTGGGAGTGGAGAGGTGGCAGGGTGGAGTGGGTGGGTGGGATGGGGATGGCCTTGCGGGAAGACGCCCAACCAGGCTTCCCCTCCTGAAGGCACAGTTGGGAAGCGAGGATTGAACTCAGGCCCTTGAGCTTGCCAGGGAAGTGCTTATTCCACTGAGCCATCTCCCCAGCACCCTCCAGCACTCATTGTGAATTTGAGCCCAGCCTGGGCCATGTAGTCAGTTCAAGATCAACCCAGACTTCATAGTGAGACACTAAAATCAGTCAGTGCTTACTACAGAAACAGATTTTATGCAAGATAGACAAATAGAGTGTGCGCGAATTCACAAGACTGGCTTAGAAGGCCGTCCACCAAGTCAGGTGTGGAAAGCTCAAAAGTGCTGCATGTATGCTGGAATCCAAAGGATCCGGAGGGAGGCCAGGAGCTCAGTGCTCAAGTGCCCATCGGGAGGCCAAGGGGTCTGCACTGAAAGCTGGGGACTGACAGCCAGGGTGAAGGAAGACTAGAGCTCCTCCAAAGAACAAAGGCGAGCCTTCCTTCTTCCTTTCCCTTTCCTTCCATGTGGCCTGCTGGCCTGCTGGCAGGTGTACTCGTGCCCAGGCTGGGTCTTCTGTCTTCAGTAAATCCCTTCAGCCACACCCCGAGCTATATCGACCCAATTCAGTTGGGTGTTTCTTACTCAAATTGACATGGCAGTTAACCATCAAAAAGAGAAGAGAAGGGCTGGCAGGATAGCTCAGCGGTCTAAAGCGCCTCTCGGGGACCGCGGTTCAAGCCCCAGCACCACATGCCATGCCAGCCCCTCCCCCCAGGACAGGCTGAGCTGACCCCCCACCCCCGCAAAAAAGAATCTGTGATGTGTGGCGAGACACTGTAGTAAATAAATGAATTTTAAAAAATAAAAAAAAACAAAAAGAGAAGAGAAAGAAAGGAAGGAAGGAAGAAAGAAAGAAAAAAAAAAAAGAAAGAAAGAAGCCAGATGTGCTGCACATGCCTATAATCCCAGCACTCAGGAGGCTGAGGCAGGACGATGGTTGAGAGTTGGAGGCCAGCTTGGGTTACAAAGTGAGCTCAGAGCCAGCCTGAACTGCATGGCAAGACCCTGTCTCAAAAAGACAAAAAATAAAACAAAACAAACAGAAAACAAAAAGAGATGAAAGAAAGAAAAGAATAGAGCTAATAAGCCAATAAACAAGAGAAAGTTAAGTAGTAAAATATGCTTGTTATGGCATCTATCTTGATGTGTGGACACAGATGGGGCTTTTCAGAGGTGGCTGGATCTCGGGGTGTGATTACTCAATTAGTCCACTGGTTGCTTTGGCATACTTTTGTGTGAGGATAAGGGGAAGGCCCACCTGGGTGGCTGGCACCACCCAAAGAACAGGTACAGCTAGGCAGATCCAAGGGACAGAGAGGAAGCAGCCCAGTTGCCCCGTTGCTCCTTCCTTTCCACTTTGCTGCCTTGCTGTCTTCTGCCTGCCATCCACTGTTTCTTCCCGGCAGCACCCCTCTGCCAGGCCACTCTGCCTTGAAGTTCGCCACTGCCTATGGATTGAAACTGCTTTAAATTGTGAGATTAAAAAGAAAAATTGGAGCCAGGGAGATGGCTCAGTGGAATAAGTGCTTCTCTGGCAAGCAGAAGGGCCTGAGTTCAATCCCCAGGTCCACAAAAAAAAAAACCACCACCAACAAAAAACCTTTCCTGGGCCAGGGAGATGGCTCAGTAACATAAGCACTTCCCTGGCAAGCGCAAGGGTCTGAGATCAATCCCTGTCTCCATGAAGAAAAAGAACAAAAACCTTTCCTCCTTCAACTTTGGATGTTGAATCTTTTTTCCTCAGCAATGAGAAAAAGTAAGATAATGCTCACCTACAAGTAGGCAGAAAAAGAAGTGGAAAAAAAGAACACATGGGACAAATAGAAAACAATGAGATGATTGGCTTGCTAATTATATTTATTACATTTAGTGAAAATAGTTTAAATACCCCAATTAAAATACCCTCTTAGCAAAGCTGTGTTAAGGGGTTAGCTTAGTGGAAGACAGTTGTCTAGAATGCTAGAGGTCCTGAGTTCAGTTTTTAACACACACACACACACACACACACACACACACACACACACACACACGTGAACAGAATGACAGAATAAAGCAAAACCCAACTAGATGCTGCTATCTGAAGCACAATTATAAAGACTCATAAGATAAAAATACAAAGTGGAAAAATATCCATGTGATCCAGTGAGCAGAAGCTGGAGTGGCTGTATTAATATTAGACAAAGCCACTTTCACAGGGAGAAAGTCATTTCATCATGAAAAAGGGGGTCATTTCATCAGAAAGACATCAAATGTTTAAATATTTATGAACACAGGGCAGTGGAGATAGCTCAGCCATCTAAGTACCTGCCTAGGCAGGCTCAGGGACCCGGGTTTGATCCCCGGTACCATATGCCATGCCAGTCCCACCCTGAACATGCTGTGCCAGCCACGGAAACCGGGTGTGGTGGCACACACCTGTAATCCCAGTGCTGGGGAGCCTGAAGCAGGAGGATCACTATGAGTCTGATCTGCATAGTGAGACCCTGTACCAAGCACATAAAATATATATATATGTATATATATACTACTGAAGAAGCCGCGTGTTACAGGAAAGCACTGTAATAAGGCGTAAGCGCTGTGCTGCCGCCACCTCCAGAAGCGACGTGCGGCAAGTGCTGGAGGAACACAACAGGAGCACAAAGCTGGAGCCAGACCGCGTCGCAGGTTCAGGTGTGGACTCCGGGCAGGGACAGCACCTAAGCCCAGCCAGCAGCTGTGGCAGAGCCAGTGCATCTTGAGAATTTCAGTGATTACTGAAAATATAAAAGATTAAAAAAACAAGACTTCTCTTTATTAGCAGTACATGTGTGCAGATGGGACGTTTCCATTCCTCCTGTGCAGTTGGTCTGCGCACATGCTGTGCCCTAGGCCCTTCCTTTTCATCCCTCCCTCCCTTCATGGTGCCTCCTCCTTCCCTTGGAGAGAGATCTACCTCCTTACTTCCTATTGTCCATCTTTTACTTTGCCCTTTATTTTTACTCTGGGTTTAGACAAAGATTTATTTTCTTTCTTTCCTTCTTTTTTTTTGTTGAAAAAGGCAGATGTGGACACACCAGTAACCTTTTTACTTGACAGAAATTCATAAAATTTAATATATGTCTTAATTTAAAAACTTTATTACAAGTGCCGGCCAAATAGCTCAGCGAATTAAGTACCTGTGAGCAAGCAGGGGCTGGGGGGTCAGTCCCTGGCAGGGCGCCATGCCAGCCCCGCCCCCGGGGTGCGCTAAGACTGGGATTGAGACTGGGCGCTGTGGAGCACGCCTGTGATCCCAGCTCTTGGGAGGCAGATCACTACAAATCAGACCCTTTCCCAAAAATACAGAAAAAAACCCTTTATTACGGTAAAAGACATATTGATGTTAATCCAGCTCAGAATGTTCACAACACTCTCCCTTCAGACACAGCCATTGTTCTCAGCCATGCATTTTTACTATTTAAGCTTTTTTTTTTTTTTAATTTTATTTATTTATTTTGGTGGAACCGAGGATTGAACTCAGGTCCTTGCACTTGCCAGGGAAGTGCTTATTCCACTGAGCCATCTCCCCGGCCCTATATGAGCTTTTTAAAAAATTAATTTTAGGGGCTGGGAAGATAGCTCAGCGGTCTAAAGCGCCTGCTTAGGCAAGCTCTCAGGCACCGCGGTTCGATCCCCAGCACCACATGCCGTGCCAGCCCCTCGCCCAGCGTGGGCTGAGCTGACCCCTCGCAAAAATAAATAAATAAATAAAATAAAATAAACAAAGTGATGTAAAATTATTAAAAAAAATAAAATAAATAAAAAATTAATTTTATCGGGGCTGGGGAGATAGCTCGATAGAATAAGCACAGGGTCCTGAGTTCAATCCCCCTTACCACAAAGAAAAAAGAATTGATTGTATTGGTGCATCTTAGGTATGCCTAATGATCACATTCATCATAGTATATCAGACAAAGATTTCTTAAAGTATGATACCAAAATTGTAATCTATAATATATAATCTATAACACAATAAATTGATAAATGTGTTTCATCAAAATTTAAAAATATCGACTGAAAGAAATAATAGGCTTGGGGTGGTAGTGCTTGCTTGCTTTCCCAGCACTTGGGAAGCTGAGGCAGGAGGATGGCCAGCCTGGGCTGCATGGTGAGTCCAGGACCAGCATGAACTACACAGTAAGAACATGTATATAAAAAAAGCAAAACAAAAATCTGGAAATGAGAGACATAACAAAGAACAAAAAGACAATAGGGTAAGGGAAATATTTGAAGAACATTTATCAAAGAAGCAATTTGTACCTAGAATATATAAAAACCTGTCAGAGTACCATGATAGGAAAGCAGAATACCAAGTTTAAAATGGTCCTGTGGTCAGCCACGGGAGCTTATAGCTATAATCTCAGCATTTGGGAACCTGAGGCAGGAAGCTGTAAATTCAAGGCTGTGAGTTTGAAGCCAGCTTTAGCTATGCAGTGAGTTCAAAACCAGCCTGAACTACCTAGCAAGACCTAGTCTCAAAAAAAAAAAAACAAAGTCTTGCTCTGGTGCCCAACCTGATTTGATATACAAAGCCCGAGCTCAAGGGTCTCCCATCTCCACCTCCCGAATAGCTGGGACTACGTGTATACACCAACACACGCCAACGGGGCAAGGGTATGGTGATAAAGCTAGTTCAAAGGACAATGGGCGGATGGACAGGATCATGAAGACAGTATGAAATTCTATTAATCTGAGGCCCCTAATAACATGGCTCCAAGAGAGCAAAATGAAAGAAATATAAACTCACAATCACAATAGTGGGAAGTCATAATGTTGTAGGCAGCTGAGTTAGATAGAAATATTCTAGGCAGTCAGACAGGGCCAGGCCCTCAAGGAGACAAGATGACAGACAAGGTGACTTTGCAACTTGGAAGATACAGACACTCCCATGGGCCACACCTCAAGATCAAGACAAAGGAGGAAACACAGCTACATACTTCCCTAGGGATGGGTATCAGAGATTGATATTCTAGATAGGTATCAATCACTTTGAAAGAGCCTAAATGAGTCACTAGTCAACCCCCAACAAGAAGAGACCCTGTCCCATATTCATGCCCACTTGCTATGTGACTCACTTCCTTATTTGCTCCTGAACTTAATCAATTTTACCTGAGCAATGGTGCTTGTAATCTCATTGATTAACCATGGTTTTGTCCCACCTCTTGTCCACCTAAGTGAGTTCCCATGTCTTCCCCACCTTAGACCCACCTCACCACATGGTTTTCCTCTATAAAAGTCCCTGGAAGAGACAGCTTCCGGGGGAACTACCCACTCAGGCCCCCCCTCCTGTCCCTCTTTCGTACAGGAGTTTTCTTTCCCTCAATAAATCTATTCTGCTCATAACTTCCGTTTGTTCCTAAAATTCATTCTTCGGTTTTAGAGAACATGAACTCGTACAGGTCAGGTCCAGAAATCGTTTTTCCCCATGTCATTTGGAGGTTTCAGCTTATTGTTTGGAGGTCACCCACCCAAGATCAGTTTTTCTCCCTGTATCAATAACACAAACCATATTAAATTGTGTGTGGTTGTGCACATTTAACCCCAGGACTTGGGAGGCTCAGACAGGAGGATCACCACAAGTTGGAGGCCAGCCTGGACTAAATAGTGAGACTGTTTCAGAAAACAAAAACATACACAAAAGAGAAACAATGTTGGAGAACTACCTGCTCAGGGCCCCCTCTTGTCCCTCTCTCAGACAGGAGCTTTCTTTCCCTCAATAAATCTATTCTGAGCCGGGCGTGGTGGCGCAGTCCTGTAATCCCAGCACTTGGGAGGGTGAGGCAGGAGGATTGTTGTGAGTTCGAGACCAGCCTGAGCTACAAAGTGAGTTTAAGGCCAGCCTGAACTGCATAGTGAGACCCTGTCTCAAAAAGGCAAAAAAAAAAAAAAAAAAAAAATCTATTCTGCTCATTAAAAAAATACATAAATAAATAAAAACGTTGACAAAAAAAAGGACACGAAGCAGAGGTTCTTAAAGGGCCATGCACACATTCTCTGCTCCACAGCATATAATCAGGGCTCCCACCAAGCCACAGTTTCTTCCTAAGAGGAAGAAAAGGTGAGTTCCATCAAAATGGCATAAAGAGTTCTCTACCAGGAGGCAATCTGACTCTAGTAGACGCAAAAAGAAGCCTTTTCCAAGGAAAGACAGTGCCTGCAGGGAGTGAAGTGGCTGAAAGTCTCACCCAGGCATAATGCACACCATCATACCTTTTATTTGCTCTCCTAAAAGCCCATTTGTTTTCTGATAGAAGCTCTTTCTTAAAAAAAAAAAAAGGAGAAGAAAAAAGACAAAAAAGACGCTCTTCTCTCCCTCGTTCTCCTGAACTGGTAGGTAACCCTACCAGGAAGCCTTTGCTTTAGCGTGTCTCTATCCTCTTCCTCTCTTGTCTCTTGCTAATCTGTCCATTAGGTAATAGTCCCCAACCACTTGGGCCTAAACTGAAAAATGAAACTTTTTCCTTCCAACAATTAATACTTCTCTTTTTTTCCACTGTATTGACATTTGCACTGATTCCCTGCAAAGGCAGTGATGAGAAAAACCGCTGGAACCCATGCACAAATCATGCCCACAGCTCCAAAGTGTAGGAGTGGTTGCCATGTCATTTTATCTCTGTGTGTGTGTGTGTGTGTGTGTGTGTGTGTGTGTGTGTGTGTGTGTGTGTGTGTATCAAATCCAAGGCATCACATGCACACATTAGGCCAGGGCCCTGCTGCTAATCTACACCTCCAGGCCCATCATGTTTTTCTTTATGGGAGTGGGGCTGGCAGGGCATGTGGTACTAGAGATTGAACCACAGTTCCTAAGCTTGCCTAAGCAGGCACTTTAGACTGCTATCTCACCAGGGTCCCCACCCGTTGTATTTTTTTGACATCACACACTCATAATGAAGCTCTAGAGCGACACCAGTGAGCCTGAGCTCCCCTCTCCAAGCCATCTGAGGGATCTCCCTGTGACAAAACACAAGTGTACCTGCAGCAGCTCTGCCACGTACTTTTCTGCAAGGTTTTTTTTTTTAATGTATGTAGTACAGGATGTACAAATGCTCACTGCCCAGACTGGACTCCTAGTGATCCTCCTGTTTTCAGCCTCCCAAGTGCTGGGATTACAGGTGGGCGCCACCACGCCCAGTGTCAGTCACTGTGGCAGTGCCTGGGGTGGGGCTGGAATGGCATGCTGTTCTGCAGGTTTCCATAGCGACTGTCCTGGGTGAAAGTGCTTGTGTGGTTGATGAGTTGTGAGCTTTTCCACAGAAACGTTATTATTACTGCAAGAAGGACTGATGGACAAATTATGGTCATTTAGACATGTGAGTTTGGTAGACGTCTTTTTGAGAGCAAACCAGGTGAGTGTATCACTTCAAAGGAAACAACTGATAGTATTTGTTGCCAAGAATAAATTTTGAGTTTTTCAGCAAAAGTAGAATTCTGGGCAACTCATATTTAGTACTGGGAATTCACACCTGCAGTGAATTAGTATTTCCAGTCATGATATTATAAAATTATACATAGATAAAGATCCACTCAAGTGCAAATTAGGTTAATGGATTTTATAGGAGTAGAACACAGGAAGTTCACTGTTAGGTTTCAGGTTCCTCATAGCAATTAACTTTCAAGAAACTATCACTTGGAAGTTTTCACGTAGCATCAAATAAAAACATTCACAATTATCTGAAAAGGCTATTTTGAAAATTGTTCTAAAAAAATTCCTCCCTAAGCATGTCTAGTGGTACACCGTTGTAATCCCAACACTGTGGGAAGCTGAGGCAGGAGGACTGCTATGTCCAGCCCAACCTGGGCAACCTAGTGACTTAGCAAGACCCTTTCTCAAATCAACATATCAGTCAGTCAATCAGTCAATCAGTCAATCAATCAATCAATCAATCAATCAATCAATCAATCAATCAATCAAAGGGTTTGGGATATAACTCACTGCAAAGACCTTGAGTTTAATCCTCATTACTACAAAAAAAAAAAAAAA